>ML251820.1:0-118101 GCA_005239495.1 Nicotiana undulata
CGTTATCTTTATTAAGAAATGCTTACAGGATTTTGTTGAGAACTTGCTGAAAGTGACGAACTATCGTTTCGCTCAATTTTAAATGTTTTAAAAATTGCTATTGCAAGTTATACGTTGGCTGGCCTAGCGGGTTCAACGTTAGGCACAGTCACGGCCCAAAGGGTGGGAATTTGGGTCGTGACATTGACAACCCTCGATGATTTGAAAAATCCTTGTGGTTGTCCATTGACCAAGACAGAATACCAATTTTTTCCTACCAAATCATACATTAGACCTATAAAACTCTTTGAGAATACCAGTTTCCTTAGCATCTTTGTAAGTAACAACCATGAGAGTCTATCGTACGCCTTTGTCATATCCAATTTGATCACCACATTTGGACCAACTTTTGTTCTAAGCCTAATATCTTTAATTATCTATTGTGTTAGTACATTCTCCGCTATGCTCCTTCCTTTGACAAAACCAGCATGCTCTTCAGAGATCAAGTTTGGCAGCATTTCTACCAGCCTTGCATGCACCACTCTAGAAAAAATCTTGTTTGCAAAGTTGCTGAGACTTATAGGTCTCAAGTCTGAGAATGTACTCATTTCTTTCTTTTTTGGTATCATCACTAAGTTTGTATGTGTAATGCTTCTAGGAAGCTGTTTCCCACAAAAAAGGCTACCACCATAGCATGAATAGCACCTCCTATGATTTCCCAGCATGATTGGAAAAACAGTCCAGAGAATCCATCGGGCCCTCCTGCTGATTCTCCACTCAAACTAAACACTTCCTGCCTCACCTCTTCTTTTGTAGGTATGTTATTTAGCTTTTCATTCTGCTCCCCAGTCACCAGAGTTGGAACGTGATCGATGATGTCAAAAGTAGTAGGAGTTGCAGATTCACAAAACTGCTCTTTGTAAAACCTGACTGCCTCCTCAGCAATTTGATTTTCCTCCTCTAGCCAGTTTCCGTTACCATCCTTGATTCTTATGAGCTTTAATCTCTTCCTTATCCCATTGACTTGTGCATGAAAGAACCTTGTATTTATGTCACCCTTCTTAAACCAGGCCATCCCAGATTTTTGCCTCCAGAATTCCTCTTCCAGTGCAAGATATTTAATCATCTCTGCTTGCACATTTTAAGCCTGGCTCCGTTCATCTGGGTAGGGTGTGCTTCAAATTGTTTCTCATGTACCAATACAACTTCCTCTAGACTTGCAATCTTTTGGAATATGTCACCATAGACAGTACGACTCCATGTTGATAGAGCCTTTTTCACCTTCTTCAGCTTGTGATTGAAAATTATGAAGGGATTAGCACTGAAATTTGCCTCCCAATTCTGTCTAACCACCTCTTTAAAAGACTCATGTTTTGTCCAAAATTTAAAAATCGAAAAGCTTTTTTATAGGGACTGATTCAGGGTTACTCTTCACTAGCATAGGATAGTGATCTGAGCCTATTTTTGATGGATGAGTTATTTCAAGGTCTGGGAAGGTCTGTTGAAGCTCCATGTTTCCTAAGCATCTATCCAGTCTTTTAAAGATGCAGTCTTCCTCTGATCTTCCATTCCACCAAGTGAATATACTCCCTTTGAATTCCAAGTCTGTGAGGCAACATAAGGTAACACAATGTCAAAAATCATCTACTTTATTGATATGCACTGGCAGTCCCCCAAACTTCTCTTCTTCATCCCATATTTCATTAAACCCCCCCCCCCCACAAACCAAGGAGAGGACATATCTCTAGACATTTCATATAAAGAATCCCATAGTTCAATCATCTCAATTGCATCACATTTGGCATATACTAATGTGAGAATCAGTTCCACATGTGTTTCAGAATGAACTAACTTCAATGTTAATTGTTGCACCAAATTGTACAGAATTGTTACTTCAAAAACTTCGTCTATAAATGCCCAGATTTAATTCGACACATTCACTATAACATGTGCTAGACCAATTCTTCTTCTATACCTTTCAACCTTGTTGGATTGTTGCATTGGTTCCATAATCCCTATGAAATTGAAGTGCTTCTGCATGTGCATTGTGATCAACCTCTCAAAGGCCTGCATAGTGTTCACTGATCTGACATTCCATATGATTGCATCCATTAGAGATTTAAAGATTTTGATAGAGTTCTCCTAGTTTGTACTCCTCCAGTTGGTCCAGTAGGATTGTCCTTTCCTTGTTTTTTCCTACCTCTCCCTGCAGATTTAACATTTTCAATTTGTCTAGGTGAGAGATCTCCTTGCCTAGTCACATTGAGAAATTTTTGATTGATGGATTCCTCATCGAGGTCCTTATTTGTAAGGTCCCCTTCTATTCCCTTTGAACCTTCTATTGCCACCATCTCTTTGTCCATCTGAACATTGTTCACTATTCCATTAGTTTTGGATAGTTCATGCATTGTTTTCAATGACACAGCAGTATCTGTCACATCAATATTTTGTGGAGTAGACTCCTATTTTTGTTTTGCTGTTGTATTGCCATTCCTTTTATTGACAGCATCATCCACTATGCTTGGTTTTGTTCCGCCTGGATCCCCAATATTGTTATCTATTTCTTTACCTCTTACAGCTTCATCCTCGATCAACTCTACCCTGCATTTATCTTTGTTTTTGCTATGGTTCTGCTTTGTTGGAGCTTGAGTTTGTTCTTCATTGTTCTTCTTTTCCTTGGTCATCTCATTATCACTTTGGTCCTCCTCTTCCTCTACATTTTCTCCTATCTCCTTCTCACTTTGCATCTCATCATGTATTTGTCCCTCTTCTGAGTCTTCTTCAGTTTGATCTGCCCATAGTCTGCCTCCTTTCCAATTTACCTTTTCATAGCGTTTAAATTTCTCAAACTCTGCATCATCAATTAAGTCATTATCCAAGTTCTTTTTTAGCTTTTCTTCCTGCCTAGAATCTTGTGATTGCCCATTTTGACTTGAGGCAATTATTGTAGTTGTGTTCCCATTGAAGGTTCTCTATACCCATTGTGCAGTAGATTCTTTGTTCTTCTGGTTAGCATCATATTTTTCTTTGCTTCCTGCTTCTTCTTGGTTACTAGTACTACCATGAACATGACTAGTCCTAGGATCCCCTGAGTTACCACTCTTCCTAGTAGTATGATTCCCTTTGTTTTCATTTATTGAATTTCCAATCCTGGGAGCTTTTGGATTATATGCAGGAGCAGCAGAATTCAGAGCTGTCTTCTTCTTTGTTTTTGGACTGACAGTTTGATCCAATTTATCTTTGTTGAGGTTTAAAGTTTTCCCATCATCTCCTTCTTCTACAACCATATTTCCGGCCTCTCCATTGTTATCCATTTCTAGTATAGCAAACTGATTTGATGTTTGCACTTGCTGAGGCAGTGGATCAATTTGTTTCTCCACGACTACTATTTCTTTTCCAGTAATTGTCACCTCCTCAATAACGTTTTCTTTGTTCTTTCCTCTATTATCCCTCACCTCTTTCCATTGTGTTCCAATATTACCAACAACTATGCCGCTTGATAGAATCATCAAGGGGGCATTCTGTTTAGATTGTTCCTTGTTTGGCTCCTTTCTTGCTTCCTGTGGTTTCTGTTGTTCCACATTCTTTGTTGCCATCAATTCTGGATGGATCCTCCAGCATTCCATCATGTCGTGCCCTTGCAACTTGCATTCCTTACAGTGCTTAGGCAAATAGTCATATTTAATATTAATCCATTCAGTTCTAACTTCACCAGTGACCTCATTCTCAATGTCCATGCGAACCTTTTTTGGGAGGTCCACTAAGAGATCAACTAGTACTTTCACACCAGCACAATTAGGTCTTGTCTTATTCACCATAGCTTGATCCAGATACAAAGGCTTGCGTACTGCTGAAGCTAGTGAGAAAAGACATTCTTTGACAAAAAAGGTTGGTAACAAATTAGGAAAAGAAATCCATGTCATTACCTTAGGTGTCTCCTATCCAGCCTTAAATTTTGAATCATATAGCAGAGTTCTCAATTGATATTCTCTTCCAATCTTATCCTTGACATAATACACACTTTTCGGCGTAAACTCAATGTAATCTTGCCATAATGTTAATCGAATCAGAACATGTCTGTCCCTAAGGAGACCAATGTTGCATTCATCATTTATTCCACATTGGATAGGTATGATTAGACGTAACTCAATAAGCTCAGGTCATCCATATGAGAATTTACACACAACTACATATTGTAGGCCTTTAATCACATTCATTCGTTCTACTTAAGCCTTTGAAAACTTCACTAGGGTCTTCCCTTGAAAAAACGTGGCTCGTCTGAACGGGATTGGATCTATTGTTGTTGCTCGTCCATGCATGGTTGCGTTAACAGTCGTTGGTTTTAATAGTTTGGCATAATCCAAGGGTTGTGAGGTGGTTGTTTAGGGTTGTGAGGGGTTGTTTAGGGTCGTGGAAGGCTTGGCAGGGATGGGGGGAGGTTGCCCAGCCGTTGGTGGTGGTTCACCACCGGCCGGCGAGTCCATGACAGTGATCAAAAGCTTTTCTCAAAGTTTGCATGTCGACAGAGGGTTAAGGGTTTATGAGATGTGCATTGTTGATGTGTGAGTGTGAGTCTTGCTTGCGTAGTAAATGGAGTGAAATATTTTTCTCCTCCCCTGGTCCAATACAACCCCAATTTCACCATCACCAGCGTCACACATCAACTCGAATGACTCGTTCCAGTCAAGAGCCACTATGATTGGTGCACTGGCTAACTTCTTTTTCAACTCCTCGAATACTTTCAGACAAGCCTCATCAAACTTGAATGGCACATCCTTCTCTAACAACCTGCACAAAGGAGATGAAAATTTTGAGAAATCCTTTATAAATCGGCGATAAAAACCTACATGTCCCAGAAAACTTCTTACTCCTTTCACTGAAATTAGTGGTGGCAATTTTTCAATTGCTTCCACCTTAGCCTTGTAAAATTCCAGTCCATCTTTGGATACCTTGTGCCCCAGCACTATACCTTCACGTACCATAAAATGAAATTTTTCCCAATTCAGTACTAGATTAGTCTCCTCGCACCCAGCAAGCACTTTGGCAAGATTGGTCAAGCATTCATCAAAATAAAGACCAAACACAAAAAAATTATCCATAAAGACCTCCACAAATTGTTCCACCATATAGGTGAAAATAGCCATCATACACCTTTGGAAAGTTGCATGTGCATTACATAACCCGAATGACATTATCTTAAATGCATAAGTGTCATAACGACATGTAAAAGTGGCCTTTTCTTGATCTTCCAGTGTAACAACCCGGCCGGTCGATCTGAGAGTTTAGCCCTGTTTTCCCCTATTTATGCTTCATTTTGTGTTTTTTAGCTCATTTGTGATGTGTTAGGCTGATTGGTCCGGGTTCGGAGTTGTTGTGGAGAGTAATGAGACACTAAGTCTCTTAACTTGGTTAAATAGTTGGAGAAGTCAACCGAAAGTTGACTTATGGGTGAATGATCTCGGAATATATATTTTATGGTTCGGATAGCTTCATTAGGTTATTTAGGACTTAGGAGTGTGTTCGGAATATCATTCGGAGGTTTGTGGTAGAATTAGACTTGAATTGGCGAAATTGGATTTTTGACGATTTCTGGTCAGCAGTGGAAAATGGCTATCAGGGTCGGAATGCAATTCCGAAAGTTGTAACAGGTTTGTAGTGTCATTAGGGATGTGTGTACAAATTTTTAGGTCATTCGGTCGTGGTTCGGGTGGTTTCGGCATCGTTGGCGGATTTCGGAAATTTAGAAATTTATAGGCTGGAATTTTGGATTAATTTGGTGTTTTGATGTTGTTTCGGGTGTTTCGAAGGTTCGACTAAGTCCGAGTGATGTTATATGACATGTTGGTACTATTGGTTGACGCCCTGAGGGGCTCAGGATTGATTTCAGATTATCGTCGAAAAGTTGGAAACTTGGAAGAGCACTTGCGGATTGGGGGCCACATGTGCGAGGCCGCATAAGCGCATGGGCAGTCGCAGGTGCGGCCAGTGGTTTGAGGGTCAGGAACCGCAGGTGCGAGTAGGGGGTTTTGATTGCAGAAGCGATTTTCGAGATTTAACAAAGAACCGCACCTGCGAGGGACTTTCCGCAAGTGTGGCGCTGCATGTGCGTTTCTTGGGATCGCAGGTGCGAGAGTGTTGGGCAGAACCTATATAAGGTTGCCTTCGCGAATTTTCACTCATTTATTTACCTTTATGGATTGGTTTGGAGATTTGAGTTGAGATTTCAAGGGGGAATTAAGTGTTTTCAGATAGGTCAAATACTTGGACCTTGTATCTTGTGTTTTTGGCATTTATTCCATTGTTTAATCATAATTTTAGTGGGAAATTAGGGGAGAAATTGGGAGATTAGGGCTTGGAATTGGAGGGTTTAAATTGGGGGTTTGAGGGGCCATTTGAGCTCCGATTTTGATGATTTTGGTATGTATAGAATCGTGAGGGGATAAGGATTCTAGTGTTGTGATTTTTATCGAATTTCTAGACGTGGGCCCGGGGGTCAGGTTTGGCCAATTTCGGGAGTTTTGAGTAAAATTGATAATTTTCGCGTTGGTTTTGTCCTGTTATCATATATTGATGATATGGAACTAATTTTGGTTAGATTCGGAGCAATTGGAGGCCGATTCAAGAGTCAAAGACATCGAGGGTTAGGATTTTGGTCGGTTTGAGGTAAGTAACGCTTCCAAACTTGGTTCTGAGGGTTCGAAATCCCGAACGATATGTTATATGATTCTAATTGAGGTGACGCACATGCCAAGTGGCGGGTGTGGGTGCGTGCACTGTGAGAATGGTAACCTGGATTCATTCCATGGCTCTGTTTAGTGACTCTCTTTTTGATATCCGCATTACTGTCCATATGATTAGATGCCAGCATGCTAGGGATCATGCTAGATGTTATGTTAGAGCTTCATGCCAACATTGTGGAGACTTGAGTGGTCTCTTATTACTGTCATTCATGTATTTCATCGATATTATTTACTCAGTCCTATTATTTCATATCATATCATGTCTCAGTCTCGGTATTTGTTATTTTACACATTTTATCATGGATTTGGGCTAGTTCATGCATTGTGAGCCCGTGTGAGCGAGACTGGAGAGTGATGACTGAGTGGGGCCAAGGGCCGATATTGAGTGACAGTTATGGGATCGGTCTGCACACCGCAACATGTACATAGATTTATCTTCCTTGGACATGGATCTTGTTGGAGTGTTTGTATCCGGAGATGGATCTTCTCCCTGGGGCTTGATTGGCCTTCCTTAGTACTGAGTGACTACGGTCACATGTGCATATATTCTAGGATGGATCTTCCTAGGGCCATGAGAGCCATATACAATACTGAGTGGACTTGCATGTGAGAGTGGGAGAACTATGTGGTTTTCATACAGTTGATGCATTGGCATGTAGAGTATGCTGAGTTATACATGATTTACTGTTCGAACGTGAACTTATCCTGCCATTTTGAATTGTTAGATAATTGTGAACATGCCTAAATTTTTGTACACTATTCCTTATTATGACTGTTGAGTTTTAGTTAGTCACTACCTCTCAGCCCATAGTTTGGGCCCGTTACTTACTGAGTTGGTGTACTCACGTTAGCCCCTGCACTTTGTATCCAGATCTAGGTACATCGGGACCCGGTAGCGGTCGTTGATTTGTTGACAGAGTTCTAGTCGGAGTCTTCGAGGTAGCTGCTGGCGATCGCAGCCTCGTTTTCTCCTTCCTTATCTTCCTTGCCATACTTTATTATTTCAGACAGTATTATGTCAATTTTGTATCTCGACATTTTGTAGTTATATTAGCTCATGACTCGGTGACACTAGTGCTGGGATTATTTTTCTTTGTGTCTTACTAATATTTGACTTTTAAATAATTAATGAATGAGGTTTTTGCTATGAATATAAGTGATTTTCCTGAAAGAAATTTTAATTATTTGAACTGTGTGTCTTGACTGATTCCATGATAGGCGCCATCATGACTGGGGTATTTTGGGGCCGTGACAAGTTGGTATCATAGCCTAGGTTACATAGGTCTCACTAGTCATGAGCGGATTTAGTAGAGTCTTGTGGATCGCTACAGAGACATCTGTACTTATCTTCGAGAGGCTGCATAACCCTTAGGAAAAATCTCACATTCTTCAATTCTTGACGTGCAAATTTGTTGATTCTTGTAACTAAACTTTTGTTGTCTCATTCTCTCACAAATGGTGAGGACATGCGCTACCGGACAAGCCGATCATCCAGCAGTGGTACCCACGAGAGATCGAGGTTGAGGTCATGGTCGTGGTAGAGTTAGAGGCGTAGACCGCGCAGCTGCTGGGGCGGTACCTATAGACCCACATGTTATTCCAGATCAGGTCCCAGCCGCAGATGTTCCAGCTGGACCGGCCCAGGCACCGGTCGTGCCTATTGTTATTCCGGGTCTTCAGGAGACCTTGGCCCAGATTTTGACCGTGTGCACCAGCCTTGCACAGGCGGTCATTATTTCTACTACACCCGCTACTTCTCAGGCCAGGGGAGGCACCCATATTCCTGCCGCCCGTACACCTGAGCAGATTGTTCTGGTACTTAAGACACCAGAGGCAACTCTAGCCCGGCCGGTTGCACCTGCTCAGGACTATGTGATTCCAGTTATGGATGACGATGAGTAGCGTAGGTTGGAGAGGTTTGGTAGACTCCAGCCTCCAACATTCGGTGGTGCTGAGGGCGAGGATGCCTAGGGTTTCTTGGACAATTGTCATAGGATTCTTCATACCGCAGGGATAATGGAACTAGTGGGGTCTCGTTTACTACTTTCTATTTTTCAAGAGCTACATTTATTTGGTGAGAGTATTATGAGAGGCGTAGGCCTGTTTGTGCAGCGCCCCTTACTTGGCAATAGTTTTCCACTCTCTTCTAAGAGAAGCATGTCCCACAGTCCCGCAGAGAGGAGTTGTGCAGGCAGTTTGAGCAGTTGCATCAGGATTAGTTGACTGTGACGTAGTATGAGATGAGATTTTCATAGCTAGCCCGTCATGCTACAGAGTTGGTCCCTATTGAGAGAGAAGGATCAGGAGGTTCGTGGATGGCCTCACTTATCAGCTCCGTATTCTGATGACTATAGAGAGGGTATCAGGTGCTACTTTTGAGCAGGTTGTTGATATTGCCCGAGATATTGAGTCATTTCGTCGCCGGAAACGTGATGAGAGAGAGGCCAAGAGGCCTTGAGGATCTGGCGGCTTTAGCAGTGTTCCCTCCAAGGGTCAGTTTCAGCATAGCAGAGGCCGCCCATTTAGGTCTACTCAGCCAGTTCGCCCAGCTTATAGTGGTGCATCATCGGGGCATGGTCCCTGCAGTTCTTATCCGGGCCGCTCTTCATTTAGTTCTCTTATATCCCAGAGCTCATCCCGTGCACCATCGGTACAGGGTTCATCTATGCCTGGTTCTTCTAGTGGATATCATGGTTCTAGGGCTTCCCTTCAGTCCCCTCCGTCATTTGTTGAGAAGGGTTTCTTTGAGTGTGGAGATCCAAGTCATATCAAGAGGTTTCATCCCCGTCTTTCGGGAGGTTCATCCCAGCAAAAAAGTCAACCATACATTTTGACACCAGTTACTTCACCACCCTCCAAACAGCTAGGGGTGGAGGTCAGACAACTAGAGGTCACCCTAGAGGGAGAGGTCGATCATGTGGTGGCCAGGCTCATTTTTATTCACTCCCATCCAGACCTGATGCTATGGCCTCAGATGCGGTGATTACATGTATTATTTTAGTTTGTCACCGAGATGCTTCGGTCTTATTTGATCCTGGTTCCATGTATTCCTATGTTTCATCATATTTTTCCTATTTTCTGGATATGCCCCGTGAGTCCTTAGTTACATCTGTTCATGTATCGACTCTGGTGGGTGATAATATTGTTGTGGACCGCGTGTATCGGTCGTGTGTGATATCTATTGGGGGTCCGAAGACCCGAGTGGATCTGTTATTGCTTAGCGTGGTTAAATTTGATGTGATATTGGGAATGGATTGGCTATCTCCGTGTCATATTGTTCAAGAATGTCACGCTAAGATTGTGACCTTAGCGATGCCAGGATTTTCAAGGGTTGAGTGGAGAGGTTCTATTGATTATGTGCCTAGTAGGGTGATTTCATACCTGAAGGCTCAACGAATGGTGGAGAAAGGGTGTTTATCTTATTTGGCGTTTGTGAGGGATGTCAGTGCGGAGACTCCCATTATTGATTATGTTCCTGTGGTCCGTGATTTTTCGGATGTGTTCCCTGCAGACTTGTCGGGCATGCCGCCTGACAGGGATATTGACTTTGGTATTGATTTGGTGCTAGGCACTCAACCTATTTCTATTCCACTGTATCGTATGGCACCGGCGGAGTTGAAGGAATTGAAAAAGCAGCTTCAGGAACTCCTAGATAAGGGGTTCATTCAGCCTAGTGTGTCACCTTAGGGTGCACTAGTGTTATTTATGAAGAAGAAAGATGGTTGCATGAGAATGTGTATTGACTACATGCAGTTGAACAAGCTGGTTACAGTCAAGAATAAGTATCCTTTGCCTCGCATCGATGACTTGTTTAACCAGCTTCAGGGAGCTAGGGTGTTCTCTAAGATTGACTTGAGATACGGGTATTATCAGCTGAAGATTTGGGATTCTAATATTCCTAAGACAGCTTTCAGGACCCGTTATGGCCACTACGAGTGTTTTGTGATGTCTTTTGGGCTGACCAACGCCCCAACAGCGTTCATGCATTTGATGAACATCGTATTTCAGCCATATTTGGATTCCTTTGTTATTGTATTCATTGATGACATCTTGGTGTATTCTCGTAGCTAGGAGGAGCACGCTCAACATTTGAGAGAGGTATTACAGAGATAGGGGAGGATAAACTTTTTGCGAAATTCTCCAAGTGTGAGTTTTGGCTTGGCTCAGTAGCTTTCTTGGGGCACGTGGTGTCCAGTGAGGGTATTCAGGTTGATCCGAAGAAGATAGAGGCGGTGCAGAGTTGGCCCAGACCGTCCTCACCTACAGAGATCAGGAGCTTCCTTGGTTTGGCAGGATATTACCGTCGCTTTGTGGAGGGGTTTTCTTCTATTGCTTTGCCTTTGACCAAATTGACCCAGAAGGGTGCCCCATTCAGGTGGCTAGACGAGTGTGAGGAGAGCTTTCGGTGCTTTGACCACAGCTCCAGTGTTAGTATTGCCATCAGCTTTAGGTTCTTATACCGTGTATTGTAATGCCTCGAGGATAGGCATTGGTTGTGTATTGATGCAGGAGGGTAGGGTGATTGCCTATGCCTCACGCCAATTGAATATTCGTGAGAAGAATTATCCGGTGCATGATCTCGAGCTAGCAACCATTGTTCACACCTTGAAGATTTGGCGTCATTATTTGTATGGGGTGCATTGTGAGGTTTTTACTGATCACTGTAGTCTACAACATTTGTTTAAGTAGAAGGATTTGAATTTGTGGCAGCGTAGATGGTTGGAGCTTCTTAAGGACTATGTTGAATCACTATTCTATAGCATTCGGGGAAGTCCAATGTAGTGGTCGATGCCTTGAGTCGCAGAGCAGAGAGTTTGGGGAGTCTAGCATATCTTCCAGTAGCAGAGAGACCGTTATCACTTGATGTTCAGGCCTTAGCGGGCCAGTTTGTGAGATTGGATTTATCGGAGCCCCGTCGGGTATTGGCTTGTGTAGCCTCCAGGTCTTCTCTTTATGACCGTATTAGAGAGCACCAGTATGATGACCCGCACTTGCTCGTTCTTCAGGATAGGTTCCGGCGAGGTAATGCCAGAGATGTAGTTGTTGGTGATGATGGTGTGATGAGGATGCATGGTCGGATATGTGTGCCTAATGTAGATGGGCTTCGGGAGTTGATTCTTGAGGAGGCCCACAACTCGCGGTATTCCATCCATCCGGGTGCCGAGAAGATGTATCAGGATCTGAGACAACATTATTGGCGAAGGCGGATGAAGAAGGATATTGTTGGATTCGTAGCTCGGTGTCTCAACTGCCAGCAGGTCAAGTATGAGCACTAGAGACCAGGTGGATTGCATAAGAGGTTGGATATTCCGGAGTGGAAGTGCGAGCTGATCGCCATGGACTTTGTAGTTGGGCTCCCCCAGACTTCGAGGAGATTCAATGCTATTTGCGTTATTGTGGATCGGCTGACCAAGTCCGCGCACTTCATTCCTGTTGGTGCTACTTATTATTCGGAGTGATTAGATGAGATTTATACCCGGGAGATTGTTCGGTTGCATGGTGTTGTGGTTTCCATCATTTCTGATAGAGGTACTCACTTCACATCGCAGTTTTGGAGAGATGTACAGAGAGAGTTAGGTACCCAGGTGGAGTTGAGAACATCGTTTCATCCTCAGACGAACGGGCAGTCCGAGCGCACTATTCAGATATTGGAGGACATGTTGCGTGCTTGTGTTATTGATTTTGAGGGTTCATGCGAGCAGTTTCTTCCACTTTCGGAGTTTGCATATAATAATAGTAATCAATCGGGTATTCAGATGGCTTCATATGAGGCTTTATACGGAGGAGGTGTGGATCTCCGGTCGGTTGGTTTGATCTTGGTGAGGTCAGGCTCTTGGGCACAAATTTGGTACAAGATGCTTTAGATAAGTTGAAGTTGATTCAGGAGCGGCTTCGCACGGGCGCAGTCTAGACAGAAGAGCTATGCGGTCCGGGATGTATCTTTCATGGCTGGGGAGAAGGTTTTGCTGAAGGTGTCACCCATGAAGGGTGTTATGCAATTCGGGAAGAGGGGCAAGTTGAGCCTCCGGTTCATTGGGCCTTTTGAGGTGCTTCAGAGGATTGGGGAGGTGGATTATAGACTTGCTTTGCCACCCAACTTATCGAGTGTTCACCCAGTGTTTCACGGTTCCATGCTTCGAAAGTATATTGGTGACCCGTCTCATGTTTTGGACTTCAGCACGATCCAGTTAGAGGGTGATATGACTTATGAGGTGGAGCCAGCAGTTATTTTGGGTCGACAGGTCCGGAGGTTGAGGTCCAAGGATATAACTTCAGTTAAGGAGCAGTGGAGAGGGCAGTCGGTGGAGGAGGCCACCTAGGAGATTGAGCGGGAGATGCAGAGCAAATATCCTCACTTATTTGAGACTTCGGGTATGTTTCTAGATCCGTTCAAGGATGAACGTTTGTTTAATAGGGGGAGAATGCAACGACCCGGCCAGTCATTCCAAAAGTTTAGCCCCGTTTCCCCCCATTTTTGCTTCATTTTGTGTTGTTTAGCTCATTTGTGTTGTGTTAGGCTGATTGGTCCGGGTTCAGAGTGGTTGTGGAGAGTAATGAGACACTTAGTCTCTTAACTTGGTTAAATAGTTGGAGAAGCCAACCGGAAGTTGACTTATGGGTGAATGATCTTGGAATGTAGATTTTATGATTCGGATAGCTTTGTTAGGTGATTTGGGACTTATGAGTGTGTTCAGGATGTCATTTGGAGGTCCGTGGTAGAATTAGGCTTGAATTGGCGAAGTTGGATTTTTGGCGATTTTCGGTCGGTAGTGGAAATTTAGCTATCGGGGTCAGAATGGAATTCCGAAAGTTGAAACAGGTTCGTAGAGTCATTTGGGGTGTGTGCGTGCAAATTTTCAGGTCATTCGGTCATGGTTTGGGTGGTTTTCGCATCGTTGGCGGATTTCGGAAGTTTCAAAATCCTTAGGCTTGAATTTTGGTTTAATTCGGTGTTTTGATGTTGTTTCGGGTGTTCCGAAAGTTCGACTAAGTTCGGGTGATGTTATATGACTAGTTGGTGTTGTTGGATGAGGCCCCGAGGGGGCTCGTGATTGATTTTGAATGGTCATCGAAAAGTTGGAAACTTAAAAGAGCAGCTGAAGTTGTTGGTGTTGTCACAACCGCACCTCCGGATTGGGGGCCGCAAGTGCGAGGCTGCAGAAGCGCATGGGCAGTCGCAGGTGCGGCCAGTGGTGTAAGGGTCAGGAACCGCAGGTGCGAGTAGGGGACCGCACCTGCGAGATCGCAGATGCGGGATTTTGACCGTAGATACGGGATTTTGAGCGCTGAAGTGGTTTCGAGATTTAAGTAAGAATCGCACCTGCGGCGCCTCAGGTACGTTTCTTGGGGTCGCAGGTGCAAGAGTGCTGGGCGAAACCTATATAAGGTTTCCTTTGCGAAATTTCACTCATTTATTCACCTTTTTAGACGGGTTTGGAGCTTTGAGTTGTGATTTCAAGGGGGAATTAAGTGTTTTCAGAGAGGTAAGCTACTTGGACCTTGTATCTTGTGTTTATGGCAATTATTCCATTGTTTAATAATGATTTTAGTGGAAAATTAGGGGAGAAATTGGGAGATTAGGGCTTGGAATTGGAGAGTTTAAGGGGTTTGAGGGGCCATTTGAGCTCCGATTTTGATGATTTTGGTATGTATAGACTCGTAAGGGGATAAGGATTCTAGTGTATGATTTTTATCGGATTTTGAGACGTGAGCCCGGGGGTCAGGTTTGGCCAATTTCGGGATTTTTTAGTAATTGTTTGCGTGGGTTTTGTTCTTTTATCATATATTTATGATATGGAACTGATTTTGGTTAGATTCGGAGCAATTGGAGGCCGAGTCAAGAGGCAAAGGCATCGCGGGTTAGGATTTTGGCCGGTTTGAGGTAAGTAACGCTTCCAAACTTTGTTCTGAGGGTTCGAAACCCCGAACGATATCTTATATGATTGTAATTGAGGTGACACACATGCCAAGTGACGGGCGTGGATGCGTGCACCATGATAATGGTAATATGGATTCATTCCATGGCTCTGTTTAGTGACTCTCTTGTTGATATTTGCACTACTGTCCATGTGATTAGATGCCAGCATGCTAGGGATCATGCTAGATGTTATGTTAGAGCTTCATGCCAACACTGTTGAGACCCGAGTGGTCGCTTATTACTGTTATTTATGTATTTCATCTATATTATTTACTCAGTCCTATTATTGCATATCATATCATGTCCAAGTCTCGGTATTTTCTGTTTACACATTTTATCATTGATTCGAGCTAGTTCATGCATTGTGAGCCCAAGTGAGGGAGACTATAGAGTGATGACTAAGGGGAGCCGAGGGCCCGATATTGAGTGACAGTTATGGGATCGGGCTTCACGCCGCAGCATGTACATTGATTTATGGATGGATCTGGCTTATGACAGCGCTTGGGCTGTAGGAGCCCCTCCGGAGTCTGTAACACACCCCCAGTGAGCGCGGAGATGATATTGAGGGATGAATCTTTCCTGGTCACGGATCTTGTCCGAGTGTTTGTATCCGGAGATGGATCTTCTCCGTGGGTCTGATTTGGCCTTCCTCAGTACTGAGTGACTACGGTCATATGTGCATATATTCTGGGATGGATCTTCCCTGGGCCATGAGAGCAATATACAGTACTGAGTGGACTTGCATGTGAGAGTGGGATCACTATGTAAGTTTCATACAGTTGATGCATTGGCATGTAGAGTATGCTGATTTATACATGATTTACTGTTCGAACCTGAACTTATCCTGCCATTTTGAATTGTTAGATAACTGTGAACATGCCTAAATTTATGTACTATATTCCTTATTATGACTGTTAAGGTTTAGTTCTTCACTACCTCTCAGCCCACAGTTTGGGCTCGTTACTTACTGAGTTGGTGTACTCAGGTTACCCCTTTCACCTTGTGTGAAGATCCATGTACATCGGGACCCAGTAGCGGTTGTTGATTTGTTGACACAGTTCCAGTCGGAGTCTTCGAGGTAGCTGCTAGCGATAGCAACCTCGTTTTCTCCTTCCTTATCTTCCTTGACGTCGTACTTTATTATTTCAGGCCGTATTTTGTCAGTTTTGTGTCTTGACATTTTTTAAGTTATTTTAGCTCATGACTCGGTGACACCAATGTTGGGATTATTTTTCTTTGTGTCTTAGTAATATTTGACTTTTAAATATTTAATGAATGAGGTTTTTGCTATATAAGTGATTTTCCTAAAAGAAATTCAAATTATTTGAACTGTGTGGCTTGCCTAATTTCATGATAGGCGCTATCACGACTGGGGTGTTTTGGGGTCGTGACATCCAGGGCAATAGAAATCTAATTATACCCCGAATAGTCGTCAAGGAAATAATAGTATTCTTGTCCGGCTAACCTGTCAAGCATTTGATCAATGAAGGGGAGAGAGAAGTGATCTTTTCGTGTAGCATTATTCAACTTCCTATAATCTATGCATATTCGCCAACCAATAGCAGTCCTATTTAGGATTAATTCATTTGTTCATTCACTACAACATTAATACCCCCCCTTTTTAGGTATACATTGGACAGGGCTTACCCACTTACTATCGGAGATAAGAAATACTATACCTACGTCGAGCCACTAAATCACTTCTTTTCTTACCACCTCTTTCATGGTTGGATTTGGGCGGCGTTGATGTTCCATGCTAGGCTTGTGTCCCTTCTCCATGAGTATTTTGTGCACGCAAAATGCAGGGCTAACAACCTTTATATCAGACATTGTCCAACCAATGGCATGCTTGTGCTCCCTCAGTACCCTTAATAGCTTTTCTTCTTACGAGTTAGACAAATGAGAAGAAACAATCACAGCTGAAGTGTTAGAAATTCCCAAATATGCCTAATGAATACGAGATGGTAAGGGTTTAAGTTCCAGTTTTAGGGCTTCTTCAACTGAGGTTTTAGGGGGAAGGACGATTGGCCTATCCAGAGGCTCAAATTGGGATCTTTTTCTTATATATTCGCAAGATGCATCCAAAATTTGCAACATCTCCTCAACCTCTTCTTCAAGTTCCAAGTTATTGAACAACATCAATGCCTTTTCTAGTGCATCTTCTTTAATCGCACTTGGCTCCACGACTGGTTCATTTATCTCCACCACAGAAATTATGGCAATGTCCTTGTAATGACGATGCAACTGAATGGCTCGATATACATTGAAGACGGCTTCTTCATTGTCCACCCTCATGATCATCTTACCTTCTCGGACTTTGATAATTGCATCTCCAGTGGCCAAGAGAGGTCGTCCCAAGATGATAGGAACTAACTCATCAGCCTCATAGTACATGATGATAAAATATGTAGGGAAAATAAACTTCCTAATCTGCAGCAAGACGTTCTTAGTTACCCATTCAGGATAAACATAAGATCTATCAGCTAACGGTAGCATCACCGTGGTGGGTCTCAGAGCTCCTAAGCCTAACTGTTTGAACATAGACAACGTTATCATATTGATACTTGCACCCAAATCACACAAGGCTCTACCCACATCAATTTCACCAATCCTCACGGGGATGGTAAAACTACCCAGATCTTTAATTTTTGTGGAAGCTTATGTTGAATCCTAGAGGTGCACTCCTCAATAAGTGCGACGGTCTTAAACTCAGTTAACCTCCTTTTATCTGTCACTATATCCTTAATATATTTTGGGACATCACAGAGCATGCCCACCAAAGGGATGTTCAAGTGTATCTACTTCATCATATCTAGAAATTCGTGAAACATGTGTTCAACATTATTCTTTCTCAATCTTTGATGGGAAGGGAGTGGCACTCTCTCTGATATATGCTAATACTCTGTTTTGTTTCTCTCATCTACCTCTATAGGTTTTGGCACTCTTTCTTCTTCGAACCTAGACGACTCATTTTTCTTCTTAGGCACTTCTACCAACTCTCTCCCATTTCTCAACGTCACTGCATTGACTTGATGATTTTTCTTTGTGTCATTTGGGAGAGCTCCAACAGATCTAGTGTTCAGATTGTTAGCCATTTGCCCAAATGTCCTCTCTAGATTTCGGAACTCCGTGTGCAATTTTTGATTGTCTATCACGAGCTTTTTCATCATGTCAGTCAACCTCTCCTCTACTAGATGTGGGGGTTTAGGTGGCTGATTGTAATTAGCTTGAGACCTGTTATTCTGATTTCCACCCCAAGAGAAGTTAGGATGATTCCTCTAGTTCGAATTGTATGTATTACCATATTTAGCATTTTCATTCATCGAGCCTCTAGTTTGGTGCCCTACATAGTAAATGGATTCAGGATTCACGAGGCATATACCACTTGTGTGACCTTCACCACATAACTCACAACAAGTATACATTTGTTGCACATGTTGCATCTGTTGTGCTTGGTGCATTATCATTTTATCTAATTTTCTAATCTCGCTATATCTGGCCTCATGGATGAGAAATCATCAAGCTCAATTATACATGATGCCTTCTTTTTAAGTGTTCTTCGTGGTTCCCCATCTCCTTGCCAATTGTTATCATTGGCGGTAAAATTGTTTAGCGGGATCTAGATTTCACTATACTGTCTTGCCATGCAACTACCCCCACATGCTGAGTCAAGATTCGTCTTCATTGTCTCGTCCAACCCATCAACGAAAGTGTGACCCAACACCTCATTAGTCTGGCAATGATGTGGGCAGTCTCTGAGTAACTTTTTGTATATTTCCCGAGCTTGACTAATAGTCTCACCATCTTGTTGTTGAAACCCAAAAATATGGCTCCTCAGCGACTTTGTCTTCTTAGTGGGAAAAAACTTGATTAAGAATTTTTGTGCTAGATCATCCCAAGTGTGGATTGAGTTTGCGGGCTACTTCTGCGACCATTATTTGGCTTCCCATAAGTGAAAAGAGAAACAGTATCGGTCTGACATAGTCTTTGGAAACATTCGGATAATTGTAAGTATTCGTAATTCCAAATAATTATGAATGTGCTGATGTGGATCTTCATGATATAGACGCACATACTGCCCCATGGATTGAATCAATTGTACTATGTACTGTTTGAGCTCAAAGTGACATGTGATATCAAGCTTCACTATAGCCTTAGTCATATTAGCAAGATTAGGCATTGTGGCCTCGATCACTGGTCGCTCTTCATTACCTGCCATCTCAAGTGGTTGAGATTGAACTACGATAGCCAACTCTTCTTCTATTCTAGTTCTATCTTCGACTTCCCTCCTTACCCTGTGAAGTGTTCGTTCTATTTCAGGATCAACAGGAAGGAGGTTGTTCGCACTTCTACTCCTCCGCTTTCAAGAGGAGAGCCTGTGTTATCACAAATAAAGCAAACTTATTAAAACTTGAACAAAAAATGAATAAAAGTTTAACTTAAATAAATAATCAATAACTAAGTCCTGGCAACGGTGCCAAAACCTTATTGGTTCCCCAAGTACACGCAAGTATACGTGGCCGTCAAGTAATAAACTGACTCAAAAGTCGGATGTCGAACCCACAAAGACTTAAACTAATCGTTAACTAAGAAAACTAAAATCAATTAATTGACCAAGATAATCAAAAATATTTTTTATCTACTAAACTACTTTTGCAAATATTGAATAGTAATTCGCTAATTTATCAGGGATGCAAACGTGTGTTTTGGATTTTACTTAGAGGAGATGAAGATTCCAGGGTTGTGGTCAGTTTATCAGTCCTATTAAGTTCAATAACCATACTTGTTAATCCAGATTATCAATGGTTTCTAATTGACCGGATCATTTATATGAATTGCATGTTCCCACAATACTACTCTCCTATCCACAATATATAAATCCTATATTCCTATGGCATTGAGTCTATCATGAACGAATATAATATGGTACTCAACTAAGCAAAATTGTTAGGTATATCCCTATCCTAATTGCGAAATCGTTCTCCGAGCCATGGGTTTATAAACAAGCTCTCTTTAATTCTACTCTAATCTAAATATGTCTTTTCCAAGCATAGCATAGATAGTAGGGTGAATTGGTAGCTACAACAATTCACATGTTAAAACTAGAATTAAAGAAACAACCACAAGATGATAATCCGAATTAACGAAGATGTAATTAATAAACATTAATAATCATGTCAATCAATGATTTTCTCCTCCAAAAGTTGTTCCACGTGAAGTTCTTGCCTCCAAAATGGATTCCCCCTCTCTCAACTCATTTGGGGAGTATTCATATGTTAGGGCCAAAAATTACTCAGTCCAAATCCGAGCTGGTGTCTTTTAACTTGTGACTTTTAATTACGGGCTATAGATCTCACGAAGTCAGGCGTATAGCGCAGTCAACCTGGTTATACAGCTAGCTCCGCTTGGCCTGTAGCGCGGTCAAGATGGAAATAGAGTTGTCTTTACTTGGTTTGTAGCACGGTAAGGCAGGCTATGGAACTGGCTTTACTTGGTTTGTCGCATGGTTTAAGTACTTGATGCTTTTGTGCTCTTTTCTTACTTCACTTTGCATGAAACTTTCCAAATCACTTCCATTTGACTCCTACACATATAAATACCATTATTTAGCTCGAGTCACAAATATTCACACTAATGTTAACAAGATCAAGGCATAATGCAAGGTAAATTACATGCAAAAGCATGGATTTTTAGCCAAACATCAAGAAGATAATAAAGGAGGCATACATCTTTCGTTTCGATGAGTCTCTATCCTTGGTCTAAATGGTCCCTCTTCATGGAGGAGGGCTGGTGCAGCAGCTGCCCTGACATATGGTTGGTGTCGTTCCTTGCTAGATCGCGGAATCGGATGATCTCTTCTAGTACTATCTCTTCGTTATTTTCAGGATTCATCTTGTACCGAGGTTAGCCGGTGAGTTGGTTCATTGAGATCATCCTCTTCTATTCGGTCCTCGGCACAATAAGCATTGTGTATTTAATCCCAAGTGGTTGGAGGATACTTCATCAATCAGCTCAACAGTTTTCTAGTTGCTCTTGAACCCTCTCTACATAGACCGTTCTGAAAATCTGTGACCGTCATCCCTTCAGATACGTTTGGCAGAGTCATCCTTACTCTATTGAATCGGGCGAGGAAGTCCCTTAGTCCCTCTCCCAGGGATCTCTTAATGGCAAATATGTTGTTTACTCTCTTCTGGGCCTTCTTGGCTCCGGCATGGGCGGTTACGAACTTAACGACCATTTCTTTGAAATATTCTGTGAATACCATGTTAGTGCCCCTTCTGTGAGGGTTTTGGCAAACTTCTTCAGCAAAATGAAGGATACTTGTTCCTTGGCGAGGTCGTTGCCTTTCACGGCAGTGACGTAATGAGTCACATGATCTTCGATCGGTCATTCCGTCGTGTATCCTGAGGTAGGGCGGCATTTGAAGGTATTTGGTATGGCATGCGGGGCTGCATTATCGATGTACGGCTGCTCTACAAACATGTCGGCGTCCCTTTTTGGAAGCAACTTAGGAGCGTTCGGTGTCTTGTCAACTCGTTCTTGGTGTTCTTTAATTTGATCCCCGACTGCTTTGTTTTCATTCTCCATTTATTCCATCCTTTTTAGAATGGCAGCGAGGGCGTTGTTACCTGCACTATCAGTAATGTTGTGAGTTATACATGTTGTTGGAGTGAGGGGTCAGTTTAACTGCTCGTCTGTTTGTTGTATTGTACAGGCCCTTGCGATTTTCGGAGTCACTCCTGGAGCGGGTTTGTTGAGGACGCTTTCTAGCGTGTCGGTTAGCCATGCCTCGAGGAGTTTCTTCACAACTGGGGGCGTCCCCACCTATGTAGACATAGAGTCCCCTTTTCCGCTGGTTTTCTTATGCTATGGTGTGGGGGTGGTGACCTCTCTCGTCTAGGGTATGCGTTGAGGGTCGTGTCTCACCTACTGTTTCGCAGTTTTTGTTTATGATATTCATGAGGTTGGTTGGAAAATCACTTGTTATTTTTGTCCTTTCTCCTTGGTTACCTGCCATGTAGGATTTTGTATACATAAAGAAAGGATATATCAAGGTTTTTTGATTTAGTGATTTGCATTAATTGTAGATCTAGAGGAAACTAAAGTTTAACTAAGAAATCCCCACAGACGGTGCCAAATTATTTTACCAAAAATATGGACCTTGGTTCAAATAATTAAACTTATATTAATAAGAGTTGATCTTAGCTAACAATAATATCCTTAGATGGAGTTCTTAAAGAAGCAACAAATACTACGTAGAAATGGCCAGACATCGGCGGCGGTATACAATAAATACTCTAGACATCAGAAGCAATAATGTAGCATTCAATACCAATGAATAGCAATAAATGTCATTTAAGTAAATAGAATGAATGAGTCACCCAAGAAAGAATGGAATAAGTGAATATTCTGTCTCACAAATGATGAATATAGATAATCCCTTGAATATTCGAGTTATTCTCGGATCTAGTGAAAAAGTATAGATAAGAATCTCAGTGAAAATGTGATGTTTGTATCTTAGCAAAGAAGATTTGTTTCTCTTTCTCAAGTAAAAGTGTATTTTTTTAAAATGAATATCACATGTCCCATATCATTGTGTCTCTTTCTATTAAGAGGGGACATGCTCCTAATAAACATTAATAGTACAAGTGCAGAGAATATTCACAAGAATATTCTCTTTAATATCCTATCTTGAAACTATACATTATAACTCTGTCAAAGGTACTCGATCTCAGCTTCGACCCTTGTTGACACCTCAACGTTGGCCCTTGCTGACTTTTCGACCTCGGCCCCTGTTGACTCTTCGACCACGGACTTCGCCGCTTCTTGGGCCGTCTCGACAAACGACAACTTGGGAATTTTTACCCTAGTACTGTCTTGGCTCAAATATTGTAAAGACAGATTTTGATTAGTGTAAGATGGTTAGTGTGTGCGAATCAATTTTGATTAGTGTAAAGTGGTTATGTCCAATCTATGTTGTCACGTCTCAGTCGTTTCTAATTTACTTTAGGTTTTACAATACAGTAAACGACTTAGAAGAGAACAAGAAAACAAAACAGTGATATATTTGTTAATATGAGAAAGGGAATTCCAACAATAAATCCACGTTGTACCGAATTCTGGATGCGATCAAAGATAGCATCTCCTAATGCCTAATTTTTTAGTATTCACAATGAGAAGACTAGTGCTTCTTATTCGATCTCATTCTACCATTTCAATGTATTTTTGTTTCACATGACGTTCGGTATTTGGACTAATATGAATTTGAGATGGGAAGTCTCACTTTGAGATAAATTGTTTCTACCGAGGACGACTTTATAGGTTTAAACATTGTATACGGTTAAAATCAAGTATGCTTGATTTTATAGGCTCGAGGGGTTGCTTCAAGAATAAGCTCGCAATAGCTCGAGCTCGAAGACTCGAAGATCGAAGCATCCACAGAGGATCGAGACCAGGCATGACCAACATCGAGTAACAGAATAGCGAGATATCAGTAATCGACTATAGATCTCGGCGGAAATCTCAAAAGAAGTTGAACTGCTAAAGGTTATTGACATCAATCATGGGATCTGTTTTCTGAAATTATAGTTTTACCTTATTTAGGATTCCTCTACTATATAAAGAGGAACCCTCTTCATTTGTAAATATATACATTCACTGAGAAATAATACATACGCTGCTCTTTATTTGCTTACATTTCACTGTTGTTCTTACTGTTCTTAATACTTGATCTCGAGGTTGTTCTCACTCGAGGTTGTTCTCACTCGAGGTCGACACATTGCTACAACATTGGTTTGATTTATTTTTACAGTTCAATTCATTTATTTAACTCGTCGTTTATCATTGGCATTGAATCAGATCACGTATCCTTAAAACCACAATACAAGTTTAATTGTTACTTGTATTTCAAGGTAAACAGTTTGGCGCTCATCGTGGGCTAAGGATAATAATGATGGTTCAGTGCTAATTCTGGTAAAACACACTATTATACACTTGTTCTTGTCAAGAACTTTTGTTTTCAGGTTGAATCATGTCAAATTCACAAAACACTCTACACACGGTGACAATGGCCTCAGACTTCATGGGGAAAACAAGAATGTTATTGCTCCAGGAATAGAAGTGCCACAGACTGATCTTGGAGGAGCACCGCCCATCAACCGGTCAACGTCAGTTTGCATGTTGCTCTAAATGCGGACTTAGGTGCAGATACCCCGAAGGAAGTGTACGCAGAGAAGGTCGAACTGACGGTCGAGGTACACAGGGCAGAAGAGACGAAGGAGTTTGTCTCCAAGTAATATTCGAAATGCTTCAAGCTCAACAGACCGTTATTGCTCAGTTACAAAATCAGCACAGAGCACCAAATAGGGTCAAGCAGGAGGTTACTCGTTGTACCGAGCCGGTGCTTGAAAGATCGGGTAATAACACCTCGACGACCGATCCTGCTATAATGAGGATGCTCGAGGAGCTCACTATGAGAATTGAATCATGGGAGAAGAAAATCGAGGCCAATGATAAAAAGGTGGAGACTTACAACTCCCGAGTTGACCAAATATCGGGGGCACCACCAATCTTGAAAGGGATGGATTCGAAGAAGTTTGTACAAAAACTGTTCCCTCCGAGTGCGGCTACGAAGCCCATTCCAAAGAAGTTTCATATGCCTTACATACCCAAATACAACGGGACCTATGACCCCAATGAGTACGTTACCTCTTACACGCGTGTCATTAAGGGTAATGATTTGGAGGATGACGAAATCAAGTTTGTGTTGCTAAAAAATTCAGAGAGACCCTGTCAAAGGGATCTATGATTTGGTGTCACAACTTGCCACCAAATTCCTTCGATTTATTCTCCATGTTGGCGGATTCTTTCGTAAGAGCGCACGCGCGGAGCCATAAAGGTTACAACAAGGAAAACAGACATCTTCAAGGTAAGACAGAGAGATAACAAGATGCTAAGGGAATTCGTGTCTCGATTCCAAATGGAACGCATGGAGATGCCACCGGTAACAGATGATTGGGCTGTTCAGGATTTCATCCAAGGGTTGAATGAACGGAGTTCAATAGCATCACGTCAGTTAAAACAAAATTTGATCGAATACCAAGTTGTGACTTGAGTAGATGTTCACAACCGATATGAGTCGAAGATCAGGGTCGAAGACGACCAGTTGGGATCCCCTTCCGGTTCAGTACATCCAAACTGGTCGACACGTAAAAACCTAGAGGGACGTTGATAGAGAACCAAGGTCGAATAAAGATCGGTACCAACCATATATTGTAGATCGATGGAATAATGGTCCGGGACACAATTCCACCGGGAACGATCGAAGAAATAACCGAGTGCAAAAATTTTGGGGACTTATGAGTAAAACTGGCTTCGAAAAATATACAGATCCCACAGAAGCACCACGGCTATTGGAGTACAATTTCAGCGTCGATGTATCAGGGGTTGTATCAGCTATCGGAAGGATCAAAGATACTAGGTGGCCCAGACCTATACAGATCGATCCTTCCCAAAGGAATCCAAATTTAATGTGCAAGTATCATGGCAAACATGGCCATAGGGCCGAAGACCACAGGCAGCTAAGGGAGGAGATAGCTCGACTATTCAACAAAGGCCATCTTCGAGAGTTCCTTAGAGATCGAGCTAAAAATCACTTCAGAGAAAGACGCCAACAGAAAGGACGAACAAGAACCTCAACATGTCATTCACATGATCATCGGCAGGGTCGATATCCCACAAGGACCTATATTCAAACGTACTAAAGTTTCTATCACCAGAGAGAAATAGACTTGAGACTATGTGCCCTAAGGCACTTTATCATTCAATGACGAAGAAGTGGAAGGCATTTCTCAGTCGCACAACGACGCCCGGTAATTTCTATTTTGTTGAATAAAATTCAAGTTAAACGTGTTCTAGTGGATCCAGGTAGCTTAGCAAACATCATCAGATCGAGGGTCGTATAGCAGCTCGGCCTGCAGGACCAAACTGTACCGGTATCACGAGTCCTAAACGGCTTCAACATGGCTAGTGAAACAACTAAGGGGGAGATAATCCTACCAATAAACATGGCCGGAACCATCCAAGATACAAAATTACATGTCATCGAAGGCGACATGAGATATAATGCACTGCTCGAAAGGCCTTGGATCCACAAAATGAGGGCAATATTGTCGACCCACCACCAAATGATGAAGTTCCTGACGATGGAAGGTGTAAAAACAGTTTAGGGGGCACAACATGTTGCAAAAGAAATGTTTGCGGTCGATGAGGTAACGCCGTTATCAACACCTTTTACTTTAGAATAGTCGAGCAACAAAGATAAGAAGACAAACAAATAACAATCACTGCCCCTAGCCTCGACCGAATCGGAGAAACAGGTAGTAGACGAAGAAGAGGATTTTCTAACTCCTCGAACTTTGTTATTCCCGAAGAATCAGATGTAACCAAGTCAATGGTCGAGGAGCTAGAACAGGTGATACTAACCGAGTACCTACCCGAACGAAAGGTATACCTGGGAATGGGGTTAACCCCCGAACTTAGGAAAAAACTCATTCAATTTCTTATTAATAACATGGACTACTTTGCATGGTCCCATTTAGACATGACAGGAATCCCACTAGAGATAACAACACATCGACTGAGCATGAATCCCAAGTTGAGGCCAATAAAACAAAAGAGAAGGCCCCAGTCCAAGGTAAAGCATGCCTTTATAAAGGACGCGGTAACCAAACATCTCAAAATAGGATCCATTCGGGAGGTAAAATATCCTGAATGGTTAGCTAATATAGTCGTAGTCCCCAAAAATGGGAACAAACTTAGAATGTGTGTAGACTATAAGGACTTGAACAAAGCATGTCTGAAAGTCTCTTTTCCTTTGCCTAACATCGATCGCATGATCGATGCCATGGCCGGTCACGAGATCCTTACTTTTCTCGACGCCTATTCTGGGTACAATCAAATCCAAATGGACCTAGAAGACCAAGAAAAGACTTCTTTTATCACTAAGTATGGGACTTATTGTCATAATATAATGTCATTCGGGCTAAAAAATACAGGAGCTACATATCAACACCTAGTTAACAAAATGTTCGAAGAACAAATAGGTAAATCAGTAGAAGTTTACATTGACGATATGTTAGTTAAGTCCCTGCGTGCAGAGGACCATTTGGCTCATTTTCAAGAAACATTCGAAATCTTGAGGAAGTACAACATGAAGCTCAACCCCAAGAAATATGCTTTCGGGGTCGGTTCGGGCAAGTTCCTCGGCTTCGTGGTATCGAATCGGGGAATCGAAATCAACCCCGATAAGATCAAGGCCATCGAGGACATCACCATCGTAGATAGTGCAAAAGTCGTACAAAGTCTAACCGGACGAATAGCTGCCTTGGGTCGATTCATCTCGAGGTCATCAGATCGAAGCCACAGGTTTTTCTCCATACTTAAAAAGAAAAATGATTTCGCATGGACCCCGGGATGCCAACAGACATTGGAAGAATTGAAGCGATATTTATCGAGCCCGCATCTTGCTTCACACTCCAAAGGCAAACGAGAAGCTTTACTTATACTTGGCGGTGTCCGAGATCGCGGTAAGTGGTGTCCTAGTTCGAGAGAGCAAGGTACGCGATTTCTGATTTATCACGTAAGTCGAACTTTAAGAGATGTTGAAACTAGGTATCCACAATTAGAGAAATTGGCACTTGCATTAATAAGCGCCTCTAGAAAATTAAAGTCATATTTCCAATGTTACCTCATATATGTGATAACCACTTACCCACTAGAAAATTAATGTTTTGAACAAACCCGAATTATCGGGTCGATTGGCCAAATGGGTCGTCGAACTCAGCGGGTACGATGTTGAATATCAACCCCGAACAGCCATCAAGTCTCAAATTTTGGAAGACTTTGTGGCCGATTTCACGCCAACCCTCATACCTGAAGTGGAAAAGAAACTTCTACTAAAATCAGGTACATCATCAGGGGTATGGATCCTCTTCACGGACGGTATCTTGAATATGAAAGGGTCCGGGATCGGCATTGTTTTGAATCCGCCCACGGGTACCATTATTAGAAAATCCAGTAAAACTTCCAAAATGACTAACAACGAGGCCGAGTATGAGGCCATGATTGCAGGTCTCGAGCTAGCTAAAAGCTTGAGAGAAAAAATCATTGAAGCTAAGTGCGACTCTCTACTGGTAGTGAACCAGGTAAACGAAATGTTCGAAGTTCGAGAGGATAGGATGCGGAGGTACTTGGACAAATTGCAGGTAACCTTGCACCGTTTTAAAAAATGGAATCTACAACATATACCTCGAGAACGAAACACCGAGGCCGATGCACTTGCCAATTTGGGTCATCGGTCGAAGAAGATGAGGTTAGCTCCGGGACTGTCGTCCAAATCTCGAGGTCTGTGATCGAGGAAAGACATGCTGAAATAAATTCTACGAGCTTAACCTGGGACTGGAAAAATAAACACATCGAGTACTTGAAGAACGGAAAGCTCCCATCGAATCCTAATAAATCGAGGGCCTTACGAACTAAAGTCGCTCGTTTCACATTATACGAAGACGGAACATTATACAGAAGGACGTTTGATGGTCCGTTGGCAGTATGCTTAGGACCGGGAGATACTGACTATGTTCTGCGGAAAATCCATAAAGGCATTGGTGGGAATCATTCTGGCGCCGAGTTACTAGTTCGAAAGGTCGTTAGAGCAGAATATTATTGGGATAACATGGAAAAAGACTCTAAGGAGTTTGTTCAAAGATGCGATAAATGTCAAAGGTTTGCACCGACGATCCACCAGCCCGGCGAACAACTTCACTCGGTCATGTCCCCATGGCCTTTCATGAAATGGGGAATGGACATCGTCGGCCCTCTGCCATCGGCCATAGGTAAATCTAAGTTCATTTTATTTATGAATGATTATTTCTCTAAATGGGTTGAATCACAGTCCTTCAAAAAAGTTAGGGAGAAAGAAGTGATAGATTTCATATAGGATCACATCGCATGTCGATTTGGGATACCCGCAGAAATAGTATGTGACAATGGCAAATAGTTCATCGGCACCAAGGTAACAAAATTCCTTGAGGATCATAAAATAAATAAGATACTATCAACACTGTATCACCCTAGTAGGAACGGACAAGACGAATCAACGGACAAGACTATCATCCAAATCTTGAAGAAAATACTAAACGAAGCTAAAGGGAAATGGAGGGAAATATTACCCGAGGTCCTATGGGCATACCGGACAACATCACAGTCTAGTACAGAAGCAACTCTGTTTTCCTTAGTATATGGCTCCGAAGCCTTGATACAGGTCGAATTCGGAGAGCCCATCACCATCTTTCGACATACAACAGAGGAATCAAAATGTGAGGCCATGAATACCAGCCTCGAGTTGTTATATGAAAAACGAGAAGTTTCACTCGTTCGAATGGCTGCACAAATACAACGAATGGAAAGGTACTACAACAGGAGAACCAACCTTCGCCACTTCAGAGTCGGGGACTTAGTCCTAAGAAAAGTTACCATCAACACTCGATATCCTAATGAAGGGAACTCGGCCCTAATTAGGAAGGACCCTACCAAATCCTCGACATAGTCGGGAAAGGATCTTACAAGCTCAGAATGATGGCCGGTGAACCACTGCCGAATAACTGGAACATATCACTTCTCAAGAGATACTATTGTTAAGGTATGACTTTCTATTTTCTTTCGTTAATATACGTATTTATAACTAAATCATTGTAGGAGTCCGACCAAAAACATCGAGGCCTTAGGTTTTAAAGTACGCGTTGCATTCTTTTCCCTTAGATCGGTTTTTATCCTAAATGGGTTTTTCCGGCAAGGTTTTTAACGAGACAACAATTATGTGATACATGAGGACAATTCAAAAGTATCCAAGGCTTTTTTACAATCATCCTCGAATACTTGGGGGGCATCACCCTCGGATGTTATGTGTTCGAGAAATGTACCGCGTGTTTATGGGCCTCGATAGGAAAAACTTTGTAATGGGCCAAACAGTCGAATGAACCATGTCCATAAAGATAAGTCGAGTCCCGACGACAAGACATGAACGCATGTATAAATTATTCAAAAAATCATTCTTTGTTTATCGAACATCTCGTGTCTCGACGCAAATTCTCTATTATGCAAATCTCATACTTAAGATTCTGGTCTATTATGCAAAACTCATACTTATGATATTGTGAAAAATGGCTCAAGATCCAAGTGCAAGCATACTTCGAACACTCGGGGACTGCATTATCTAAATTCGAAGTCACAAGACCTCAACGAGGCACCCCCGATATATAGGCCAAGGCCATCATAATCAGGGACTAACATTTCTAACAAGTTCAAAATGTTATCAGGAAATAAGTCCAAGAGACATAACCGAAGGCTACGGCCAAAATAACATGGATTGGAGACTCCGAATTCTGCAATAAACAAAAGGCCTTCAAATACTTTGAAAAACCCGGTTAAAAGTCTATCCTCGGCAAAGAAATTAAAAAGGGCTTCGATAAAATTTGCCCTCGAAAAAACTAAAAGGCTTCAATAACATCAGCCTTCGAAATACCTCAAGAGGTATCAAACTATCTTAACACAAACCCGTTAAGGCACAAAAAAGAAAAACAGGGTTCCGATCATCGGACCCTCAAAAAACCCAATGGGTATTAAAAAAACATATGCTAAGGCATAGAGAAATTCTCACCAACTACTTTAAGCCTAAAAGGGGAAATAATAGCCATATTCAGAAGTCAAATCAGCCCAATCTAAAGATCCTAAAGACCAATACAATTTGAGTTCGAGACCTTATTCCCACTCTATTCGGACCCAAAGGTTCCGCTATTTCGAGCTCGAATAAAGTCATTTATAGCTCGAAGATTCACCATAAAACCCTAAGGGGTATATTGTTGTAAGCTCAAAACTTACACATAATTTGATAAAAACCTAAGGTTTGCTTTGTTCTAAGTTCAAAATTCGTTCAAACTTGGTTATAAAAATAATACATCTATGGATTCTTTCAAGACCCCCGAGATAAAGTCTCAAATGTATTTCTGAGCTCGGAGACTACCCTCGTCTAACTAAAACAAAAACCTGAGGGTTCACTCTGAATTCAAACCAAGGTTCACTTGGTTACCCATCACTTGGTAAAACCCCAAGGGTTTGTTTTATTCTAAGTTCAGAACTTACTCGGACATAATCACAAAGATAATATAGTCATAGCATCGATAAAGCCACCCGAAATCACGAACATATCGTTAGCTTGAGGATTCGTTTTTAAAACCTAAGGGTTTGATTCAAGTTCAAAGCAGTGTTCGTTCAACCACAACAATTAAAATTTCCATAAGGCAAAATAGAATCTACCACGAATCAGAGGCAAACTAGAAATAAAACTTGTTATTTATAGAAGGTTCTTACAAAGGTCGCACGAGGCCTTACACAAAAAAGATACAAAAGAAGAAAAATCCTAAAGGCCTAGTCCAGTTTGGGAGCCACATCTTCAGGAGTCGCTTCTTCGGTGGCCTCATCCTCATCTTCTCCACTCTCAGACCTACTAGCAGAGTCCTCTTCATCAGAGAGCAAGGCTGCGGCCTCGACCTCCAAAGCTTTTGCGCTCTCGATGGAATTTGAGAGGTCGAAGTCGCGAGCGTGCACTTCCTCGAGAGTCTCTCTCCAGGATTGTCGCCTAGCATGGTAAATAGCACAAGACAGCTTGACTTCAGCAGCAACAAAGATCTCTGGTGCCCGAATGTTGGCAGCCTCGGCGTCAGCTCGGTAAGAGGCCACAAGTGCCTCTTCCTCAGACTTAGCCTTTGCAAGCTCGACTGCCAACTTAGCCTCGAGCTCCTCAAATCTTCAGGACCCGTTCCAATCTTTCCTCCTTCACACTTTGAAGTTGGAACTCGACCGAAGTCAGTTAGGATCGAAGCGCATCTTTATCCGAGGCAAGACGTTTCATATGTTGTCTTCACCTCAGAGTTTTGGCCTCCTTCATCTTGGCATCCTGTCGAAACTTCTCCACCAGCTCACCCTTCTGCTGAACCTGCAAAACCAAAGGGTTAATTTCCAAAATCAAGTTAACACATGAAAAGCTCTCAAGAAATTATGTTACCCGTTCGGCATGATCTCGATGAGATCTTATGATTTCGGCTCGAAGGGTCCTGAAATCCTCTTCCTTTTGAACGTAGAGGAGTTTGAGGTTATCTTTATCCTCCACAAGCTTCTTGAGTTCGGCCTCATATCGGGATAGCTCAGCCAGGATTTGGAAGATGCTTCTCGGTGGAGCACCATGGCCTGTACACAAAGAAAAAAATCAGGCTTGGAAAGATGTGAATTAAACACAAGCATAATCACGAAGAAATGGAACTTGCTTGTTTCAGGAGCCGCTAAGCCTTGTCGAAAATGAATGATGCATCCGAATCGGGATCATCATCAACCCCTACGAAGCATTCCTGGAATATATCATTCCCTTCGTGGGCCAACCCCACATCGGGAGTCTCCACGGCCCGAGCATCTTGAAACTGCCCTTCGGAGAATGTAGGGCCAAGCGGCGAATCACCAATGTGTATTATCCCAAGTGAATCACTTGGGACATTATCTTCCCTCTGAAGGGCCTCGGAGCTAGACCCTTCAGGCACACCCGCAGGCTAATAATCTGGCAGGGAGCATCCTCACCACCCGATGCTCGAGGACTTTTCTCGGACCCTCTTCCGAGATGTGTTCAGTCTGAGATTGAGCCGCTTCGACCTCCACCGGCTCGATGCTCTTGGAAGCTTCAGTACTTCCCCTCTTTCGAGCTACCAGCAGGCAACCTTCATGTTCACCCTCTTCATCTTCCTCTCGTAGTTGTTGAACTACGTTGGCACGCAGAACGGAGGGCTCGGCTTTTGACTTTCGAGATTTATTTTTCCTTAGCTTGGGGGTATCGAGAGGAGGAGCGCTTCTACTCTTCCTCTCTTTGGTCGGCTTTGGTACCTCCTCTTCCCCAAGCGGAGGTGGCCTCATAACAATGTTTTCACCGGGACCTATACAAAAAGGTAATCTATAGAGGAAACCTCGATATACAGGCAAAAGAGCTCACCGTGGTTTTTATCCTCCCATCGACCCTTGGACAAATCATGCCAACAACGCTCGGCAAGAGAAGAGGTGGAGGCCAATTGTCGAACCCAGCCTGCGAGGTCCAGAATTGCACTGGGGAACCAAGGCGAAGCTGCACTATGAAAAGAGAACCTGAGTCAAAAGGGAATAAAAGAAGTAAAACAGTAACAACCATTGACGGAGTTGCACTTACGTTTCATGTTCTATTCCTCAAGGAATGGCATTTTCTCGACCGGAATTAGGTCGGAGGTCTTGATTCGGACGAACCAGACCATCCATCCTCGGTCTTTGTCATCATCGATGCTCAAGAACATCGTCTTTGTGGCCCGACACTAGAGCTTTATCAACCCACCTCGATAAAGGCGAGGGCTATATAACCTTATTAGATGGTCGAGGGCCCCTCGACCTTGCTCAAAAAGAACCTGAGCAAATTGACGATACGCCAGAAGGAGGGATAGATCTGGCCAAGGGTCACTCGATATTGATGGCAGAAATCAAATATGACCGGATCTACAGGACCCAATGAGAAAGGGTAAGTATACACACTCAAATACCCTTTCACATAGGTAGTGATGTCCTCATCAGTGGAAGGAACCACCACTTCTTTGTTTTCCCAGTAATAGTCCTTTTTCACCCGCTCGAGATCGTCTTTGGATATCGAGCAGATGTATCGGGACATGGGATCGCATCCGCCCGGAACTGAGGAGGCTCTATCGACCTTGAAGTCGGAAGTTAGTTCAGTTTTCCTAGGGACGCACTCTTCGATACGAGGCTCCATCGGCGTTTTATCGCCGGCCGGCCGCGAAGAAGAGGCTTTTTCTTTTTGGGGGACAGTTTTTGATGTTTTGGCCATCGCTATATGAAGTTATATAAAAGAGAATAAATTGGTGTTATGGAGAAATTGACAAAAAGAGATGAACTTGAAGAAGGGAAGCTTGTGAAGATTTTAGAAAAGGTTTTGAAAGTAAAGTGTGGTTCAATGAAGGAGGTGATATTTATAGGTTTGTGGCGACAGCCCAGTGGCACTAGTGCCCGACCGCTGAATGACATGCAATGATGATTTAGGGAACCGAACCGACGGGATGTTTCGGTCACATCCATCACTTACGCCATGAAGACGACATCATGATCAAGGTATCAGGGAATCGAGGTTCAAATCATTTCTTATCATTTTATTCTAAGAAACGCGGGAACTATCTGTATACGGTTAAAATCGAGTATGTCAGATTTTATAGGCTCGAGGGGTTGCCTCGAGAAGCATCCACGGAGGATTGAGATCATGCATGACCGACGTCGAGTAACAGAATAGCGAGATATCAGTAATCGACCATACATCTCGACGGAAATCTCGGAAGAAATTGAATTGCTAACGGTTATTGACATCAATCATGGGATCTATTTCTGAAATTAGAGTTGTACCTTATTTAAGATTCCTCTACTATATAAAGAGGAACCCTCTTTATTTGTGAATATATACATTCACTGAGAAATAATACATATGCTACTCTTTATTTGCTTATATTTCACTTCTGTTCTTACTGTTCTTAATACTTGATCTCAAGGTTGTTCTCAATCGAGGTCTACACGTTGCTATAACATTGGTTTGATTTATTTTTACCGTACCATTCATTTATTTAACTCGTCGTGTATCAATTGGTATTGAATCAGATCACGTATCCTTAAAACCACAATATAAGTTTAATTGTTACTCATATTTCGAGATAAACAACCATCAAGATTCATAATTAAAAATGGAAAAGTACTTATCACTTCACCGCGACCTAGCGGTTACCATTTAGATGCATTGAACAAATTAAAGATCAACGGTATGCGTTGTTTAATGCAGCAAACTTTAGTTAAATGAAAACTACATTAACATAATAGGTCTAAAAATTTTAATTCTTATATATACAGTATAATACAGTCAAATCAAATAAGAAAAAACAGTATATCAAGACATTGCTTCAACAATACAATACATACATAACAATGCGATCTGACAAAACATCAATTCAAACAGATTGTAAAAGTGGATGATCAGAAAAATAGGGAATCAGAATTGAAGAAGATATCAAGAAAGGCTTTGAGGCGTAAAATCGATTTTCCTTAAAAAGATATTTCCCGTATACCGTTTTGGGGAAATACAGGCAAGTCCCTTCGTGATACAACAAAGTCTGCAAATTTTTCTTAGCCACAACTGTCTCGTCATCATCAAAAATAAGAAGAGAGTTGGTGGAAGTCATTCGAGCAACATATATGAGTAATAACGAAACCAGTGGCAAAAATAATACGTACGTACCCATCAATCGAACAATGTTGGGATCCAATTTTTTTTTTTGTTTGGTCAAGAAAGAAATCAAATCAAATGTCTCAGTCCAATAAATAGGAAATATTAAAGTCTAAGCCTAAGAATAAGATAGCTATATTATGGGTAGGAAGGCACTGTTGAGCGGTTGGACACTTTCTCTATTTGGGAGCATCGCATATAGAGGTAGATTTAAAATTTAAATCTAACTTTGAAATATATATTATACTAACACACTTATTAGGTTTTTTGTATTAGAACTATGGATATAGCCTAAAAATATATATATACTCCCTCCGTTCCAATTTATGTGAAGCTGTTTGACTGGGCACGGAATTTAAGAAAAAATGAAGACTTTTGAAATTTGTGGTTCTAAACAATTCAAAGGGAGCCCAGAATATTTGTGTGATTATAAAAGCTTCTTATTAATGGTAGAATTGTAAGTTTAACCAAAATTGTTTCCAAATTTAGAAAGAAGTCATTCTTTTTTAAACGGATCAAAAAGAAAATAGGTTCACATAAAATTAGAACGGAGGGAGTATAATTTACTCAACAATTTTCAATGTCTCAGCTTCATCAGATTAATTCTATTTCTGTGAAGAACAATAATGCAGTAAATAATGCCATATTCTGCATGAAGCTTTTTTCAGAAAAATACCCCCTCTAGCCTGCCAAATATTAATAAAATGCCACCAATGTTTTTTAGACCAGTGAAAACGGTATGAAGAAATAAACAATTTTCATTTTTGTTGTATCTGAATAGTAAACCAAAAGATCTAAGAGACCGGTCAGCTTGGCAGCAAATTGCTTCCCCACAAATAAATAAAAACCTTCTTAGGGTTGAAAATACCTTATTATTATCTTCCGAAAAGGTTTAAAAATGCCACTCAACTTTCAGAAATAGTTTATCCATGTCATCCGTTAAAAAAATGCTCATTTCATGTCACTGACGTTACACATTTGGCTCATCCATGCCATTATTGACTAACGACTCAATTTTTAATATTTATAATGTGGGGCATGGGTTAATCTGACGACTGGGGACATTACACGTGGAAATGTTGGGGTTTTAAAAAAATTAAAAATAAATTAAAAATTGAGTCGTTAGTCAATAATGGCATGAATGAGTCAAATGTGTAACGTCAGTGGCATGAAATGAGCATTTTTTTAACGGATGACATGGATAAACCATTTCTGAAAGTTGAGTGACATTTTTAGGCTTTTTTTCGTATTATCTTTGATTTAGCTTTTCGACTTCTTCCCCAACATCAACTAGAAAACTTTTCTAATCGGTTTATGTTTGAGAATTAAAATAGAAGGCACTTTTTGATAATAATGAGATAATTTTCAATATAGGGTTTTCCCATCTATACCTAGATTAATATTAACCATATTAATCTAGGGTTTGTGTTATATATAGCATCAAAGCTAGATAGGGCCTATTATCCCATTTAAAAATCATTAAATTAAATTTGAATTTGGATTAGCCCTTTTCCAAGTATTTTAGTATCTTGATACTGGGCAAAATAGCACCGGCTAGCTAGTTTTCGGACTGATCATTCAATAATAGCTAGCGTTTGCCAATTTATTGAAAAATAGCCATTATTTGCAGCAACAGAGACCGGTCCAGCATAATATATTGGAGTTTGGTGCACCTGTGTATGAACTTCCAGCATTTTATACTGGAGACTCGAGCACTTATGTATGAACTTCCAGTATATTATACTGGACCGGTATACTTTGCTGGAACTCCAGTATATTATGCGGGAGTTCTAGTGCTGGACTCCATTATAATATGTTGGAGTTTCAGTATACTTATGTTGGAACTCCAGTGTCATATGTTAGAGTTCCAATATACTTATGTTAAAACTCCACTATAATATATTGGAGTATTTTCTGAATTTTGAACAGTATTTTTGTTCAGATTTATCTTTACATAAAAAATGGCTAAATGTCGATTATTTTTTAAAATATGACTATTCTTAAATGACCACTCGTAAATTTAATTATTTTTAAATTGCTCCCTAATATGGCACGCTAGGCCATAGTGCTAACTTTGAACTAACTGAATGTCTAAAAGGACTCCTTTTTTCTTCGTAGACCATTCTAAGCCTATGAGACTATCACAACTTTAACACATAGGATATAGCCTTTTCTTTTCATATATTTCAAGCTTCTATCACTTTCGGATTATATTAATTAATTAATATAATTTGTAAGTTGAGCATATATTATGATATATATTAATTAGCATATCACTGTTATGATTCGCTGGGTGTCCCTAATCTCACTTCATTGAGCTGTTAACGTCATTCATTATTTGGCTAGAGCTTTCTTTTAATTAATTCCAATTCTTGAGCTCATGCATATACCTAGGTTCACGTGACAGATAAACTGTGAGGTTTGGGGAGGATAGTGTGTATGTAGACCTTACTCATATCTTGTGAGGATAGAGAAGTTGTTTCAATAGACCCTCGACTTAAGAAAGCACAATCTCCACATTAATGAAAATATAGACAAGAAAAGATAGTACCAAAAAACCATACAAAAGCATAATAAAAACAACAAGATAGTAAGGTGATCAACTTGAAAGAAAACAACGGTTAGTCATAAAAACCTACTACCAACAGAAAGCAAGATTGTGTGCCAATATTATTGTAATGAACACTCTAGACTACCTACTCTACTACCCTAATCCTTGACCTTTATACCTTCCTATCAAGGGTTATGTCCTCCGTCAGTTGAAGTTGCGTCATGTCTTGCCTAATCACCTCCCCCCACCTCTTCTTAGGCCTATCTTTACCTCTCGGTAGGCCCTCCAATGTCAACCTCTCACACCTCCTCATCGGGGCGCCTGTGCTCCTCCTCCTCGCATGACCAAACCACCTAAGTCGCGCTTCCCTCATCTTGTCCTCAATAGGGGCCACACCCACCTTGTCGCGAATAACCTCATTCCTGATGTTATCTAACCTGGTGTGCTTGCACATCTATCTCAATCTCTGCTACCCTTCATCTTTTGGATATGAGCGGCCTTGACTAGCCAACACTCAGCCCCATACAACATCGTTTGTCTGACCAACACTCTGTAGAACTTACCCTTAAGTTTTCACTACAAAAAATCGGGTAAATTGCGGAGGTTTATTTGCGAAGGTTATAAGTAACCTCCGCAATTTGAATAAATTTGCGGCACTTTGTTATCCCCACAAAATTATGCAATTTGAGGGGTTATAAACTTCCGCAACCCTATAAAAAAAAAGCGCCCAATTTATTTTACACTCGGTCTTTTTTTTCACTAACCTTTTCACTCTAGAAATTTCGGCCCTTAATACTTCTCCGCCTAATCGACTCCCTCTCTCTCTGTGCAAAACCACACTCTGAAGATCTTCACTGCAATTCTCTTCACATCGAAATCAATTCACTTCTTGAAGGTTATAAACCATTATAAACCACACTCCAAAGATCTTCAGATTGCAATTCTTTGTAACATCAGTTGCGGAGGTTCTCAGAGGTTCAGATTCTCAAAAGATCCAATCAAAAGGCTAACCGTAGAAGACTATCATCGGGCTTCCAGTAAGTCTTTCTAATTTACCTTTATCAATATATTTTTTCAAAGAATTACTTATATCTACACGGTAGTATACCGGAAGCGAGTCTCTATTTCATCTATCCCGCCCCAATACGATGTGTATGACATCTTCATCAATCTCCTCATCCCTGAATAATAGACCTAAGGTACTTAAAACTTCCTCTTCTAGGGATGACCTCCGAGTCCTGCATAACCTCCCCTTCCCCTTCTTGAGTCTCACATCTGCACTCTAAGTACTTTGTCTTGGTCCTACTCAACTTGAAACCTTTAGATTCCAGGGTCTGCCTCCATACCTCTAATTATGCGTTCACACCGTCTCTCGTATCGTCAATCAATACAATATCATCTGCAAATAGCATGCACCACGGCACCTCCCCTTGGATGTGGCACGTCAATACATCCATCACCAGAGCGAACAAAAAAAGGTTGAGTGCCGACCCCTAATGCAACCCCATCATAACTGGAAAATGGTCTGAGTTCCCACCCGCCGTCCTCAGTCGGGTCTTTTACTCTATCGTATATGTCTCTAATCAAACTAACATAGGCAACAGGAACACCTCTAGTCTCCAAACATCTCCACAAAACCTCCCTAGAACTTTACCCTACGCCTTCTCTAAAGTCGACGGACACCATATGCAAGTCTTTCTTTCTCTCCCTATACTGCTCCATCAATCTCCTAAAAAGGTGGATGGCTTTTGTAGTCAAACGCCCCGGCATAAACTCAAAATGGTTCTCGGAGATAGACACACTCCTCACCCTTAGTTATACCATTCTCTCCCAAACTTTCATAGTATGGCTAAGCAGCTTGATACCCCGATAGTTATTACAATTTTGGATATCACTCTTTTTCTTGCATACAGGAACCATTGTGTTCCACCTCCACTCTTCGGGCATCTTCTTCGTTTTAAAAATGATATTAAATAACCTGGTGAGCCACTCCAAGTCTGTCTTGCCTGCACTCTTCCAAAACTCCACCGGAATTTCATCCGGCCCGGTCGCTTTACCCCTGCTCATCTTATGCATAGCCCCCTCAACTTCATCAACTCTAATCCGCCTACAATACTCAAAGTCACAACGACTCCCTGAGAGTTCCAAATCACACAGTCCAATGCTCATGTCCCCCAGTATATATATATATATATATATATATATATATATATATATATATATTCAAGCTAGAAATTATATGTTCGGCCCCAAAATTTTGATGGTCATCTGTGCGAAACGAGGGAAACTTAATGATAAGATGATGAGTCTCTGCTAAGGGCACGTTTGGTACGAGTGATAATGAATAATTAATTCCGAATTAAATTAGAGATGAATTTATCTTACGTTTAATTGGGATAAATCGTAATAAAAGAAGACAGGAATTAATTATCCCGGAATTGTAATGTTATTTTTTTCCCTGTAAAAGGGTGGGATAACAATCCCGGAATAACTAATCCCGAGATAATTAATACTCCTGTTGGAATAACTTATTTTCCAACCAAACTACCCTAAAAGAATACATTAAACCAACAAGAAACGTACACTGACGAGAAAAACTTATATACATCCTGATTATATATGAATGAAGAAGTACGTATATGTGCATTCTAGAATGCATGCTTCGGCACTAAATAAACATTATATTAGTCCGATATTAAGTGAATTAAAAACTCTTTTTATTTATTTAAATACATTGGATTCCCAAATTAGCTAGGGACCTCAATTTTTAATGAGCAAAAATGACTTGTTAATCTTCTCTCAATACTTTATCTACATTTCCATATGTGGGCAGCCATTAATCATTCTAACATAGGCCATTAATTCTAAATATTCTTGAAATTTCCACAACTAATCATCGTATTGGTTTTAATATCACAACTAAACGTTGGACCCTAGTTGCTCAACCTCCAACCCAATGACAAAACTCATGATGAAAATTTGAGGTGAAAAAGAAAACAATTAAGTTAATATTTAGCTAAAGTATAAGTAATGTTTATATTATCAGGGTAATTTATAATATTTTCTGTTGGGATATACCATTAACCATGCGGTTTAGACATAGTATTTTATTTTATTCTTTATGGAACAATTATTTATTTAGTTTATTCAATTCAATAAAGTACTATTTTAAATAGATCATTTGTTACATGTGTGTCCTTTTGGTTATGTAGTAGATAATTTAGTGTATGGAGTCTTAGCTCATGCACAGAAGATTAAATTGTTGGTTCTCATAATTAATAAAATATGTTCACAATCAGTAACGACTCGATCAGTCGTTCCGAGAGTTTAGCAATGTTTCCCCTATTTCTGCTTTATTATGTGTTATTCAGCTCTTTTATGTTGTGTTGGGACGGTTGGCTCGGGTTCGGAGTAGTTGTGGGGAGAAATGAGACACTTAGTCTCTTAAGTTGGCTTTATAGTTAGAAAAGTCAACCGTAAGTTGACTTATAGGTAAATGACCTCGGAATGTGATTTTTATGACTCGGATAACTTCATTAGGTGATTTGGGACTTAGGAGTGTATTCGGAATATTTTTCGGAGGTCCAGAGTAGAATTGTGCTTGAATTGGCGAAATTGAGTTTTTGGCGCTTACCGGTCGGCAGTGAAAAATTAGCTATCGGGGTCGGAATGGAATTTTGAAAGTTGGATCAGGTCCGTAGTGTCATTTGCGAGTTGTGTACAAAATTTGAGGACAATCGGACGTGATTTGATAAGTTTCGACATCAAATGTAGAAGTGTGAAGTTCTAAAGTTCATTAGGCTTGAATTGGGGTGTGATTCATGATTTCGATGTGGTTTGAAGTGATTTGAGGCTTTGAGCAGGTCCGTGTTATGTTATGGGACTGGTTTGTGTTATTGGACGGGGCCTTGGGTGTGTTTCGGGGTGGTTTCGGATCATTTCGGGTTGTTTTGCGATAGTTGATGCTGGTGTCTGGTGATGTTCTTCGCGTTCGCGAGGATCCTCTCGCGTTCGCAAAGAAGAATTTGGCTTCAGGGACTTTGTTCTTTGCGTTTGCGAAGAGATCCTCGCATTCACAAAGAAGAAACATTTCTGTTACACATGTCTGACTTTGGAGGGCTCATATCTCACAATCTATAAGGAATTTAAAGATAATCCAAAAATAAAAGTTGTATCCCTTTGTGTCTAGTTTTCAGAAAGGTAAACCATTTAGCATTTGCATTTGTGTACAAAGAGTTATGGCTGGTACACTACAGACTATCCAGGAAGATGAAGAAGAAATTTGTGTTGCACAGGGCTGACTTTGGCAGCTTATATTTCAAAATCTAGAAGGAATCGGAAAATTACCAAACATGAAATTGTAGATCTTGGTGTATAGTTTCCAAAACATTAAATCATTTGTCATTTGGAGTTTTGTACTAAAAGTTATAGCCATTATACTACAGGCAGTCTGAGAAGAGTTTGGAAATGACTTTTGAGAGTTTTTGTTCATCGCGAACGCGATGGGTGGCCCGCGAACACGAAGAAAGAATACCTGGACAGAATTTAAAGTTCAAAAATGAGGGTTTTGAGTTCATATCATAATATTTAATTAGGAGCTCGTTAGAAGGCGATTTTTGGAGAGATTCTTGCGTGGGTGTTTGGGGTAAATGATTCTTACCTAGTTTTGCTTAATTCCCATGATTATGCCTTTAATTTCATCATTTAATTTGTTTGGGTGAAAAGTGGAAGAAAGTTTGGGAAATTCTTTTGGGGATTTGAATGGCCATTTGAGGTCGAATTTCGATGAATTTGATATGGGTAGACTCGTTGTTGATACCCAATTTTTTCTCAAATTATTTTAAAATTTGCATATATACTCTCAAAATCACTTTTTATAATAATTGGTATTTTTCCATAATTTTTTCATATTATTATCAACTTATTGTCTAAATTATTCAGTACTTTGTATCCAATATTTATTCATTAATTACATTACAAATAATTTCAAAATATTTCCTCACTCAATATATCACTTGTAATCCTATTAGGATTTAATTATTTCACAAGTTAGCCAATTTGGCATTATTTGACCATAATTACAATAATTTTGCAACTATGGCCTAATTGTACATTTTATGCTATTTTAATTCAATAATTAGTCATTTTATATATTTTATACTAGTTAATTACCTTAATTTTACATATTAGCCTCAATTTCATTTTATCTAATTATTAGCTATTTTTATTAATTATTTACCTATTTAATTGGGTATTTAACAATTAGCCTTTTTTTATTTAAATTATAACCTAATTTGGTCTAATCCCAAACCCAATTAAAACCATCCCAATTACACAACCCAATACCTAATCCCAATCTCTAAAACCCACCCAGCCCAACGTCTGATTAAATCCTGGTCGTTGATCAATTTTGATCAACGGCCCAAAATCGCCCCTTCCTAATTTAACCCTAAAGACTACCCCCCTCCCATCCTCATTTGCCCGGTCTCACTTCTCTCATAATCTCTCTAGTTCTCTCTGGTTCTCTCTAGAACCTTCTCGTCTCTTCCTCTCCGGTAGAGTCTGTTCATCTCCTCCGGCCACCTCCCTTGCCAGAAGTTATGTCCTCTCATCATCTCCTGGCCCCTGCTTCACCCCATGCCGCTCTGATGATACCCTGAGGCCCTCAGGTGAACCTGGAGCGGTTCAACTCCTACCCATGGTCCCTCATGTCATTTTCCGGCCACCTCCGGTCGTTTGAGTAAGATCGATGACTTCTCCGGCTAAAGTCAGTGACGTTTTAAAGGTTTCTTATTTTCTATGGGTTCTCTAAAACCCTAACTCCTAAGATTTTCCGATTTCTTTTAGATTTATTTTAGATCTATGTATATTATGAGTTCATTGTTGTTTTCCTCAAAGGTTTTTTCGATTTTCCTAAAATAACTCTTCATCTTCAACTAGGGTTTCTTGACCCCTTTTCAAAACGATTCTTCTTCTGATTTTAATTGTTGCTCTATGATTCTAACTATGTTTAAACGTTTATTTAAGTTTTTTTCCCGTTTGTCTGACTTATTATGTTAAAATCCTAAGTTTCTTGGTCTTAATCCTGGATTTTGAGTCTGTCCTTGATGATATGCTCGTTTAATTTGTATGAATGCATGTTTCCCACGAACGTTCTGAGTTTTTCTGTGACTTTACTATATTTTGTTCATTAGGGTTTCTGATCCTTGTTTCCTCTGCTCGTATCATGTTTATTCTGTTATTTCTTTTAGTCATTTACTATGTTCTATGCGAATCCCTGATTTTGTGTGATTTTACCCTACTTTGCATATTCTTGCGTATGCTATGTTTGTTCCGCTCAGTTGTAGTACTTTCCTTTGGTTAATATTACCTTCTAGCGGAATCCTTGATTCCCTGTGATTGGTATCCTCTGTTCTCAACTGATTTCAATCTTTAAAATATTCTCTTGCCTTATTTTATGGTTAATTATGTTGTCAACTGATTCTTAAGTATTTTCCTTAATTAGAATCTGTTGAACCTAGCCTCTATTACATGTTTTATACTTGTGCTATGCTAAATTTGTTTCCTTATATGTTATTTCAGCCTCATAAGGTTTTATTCCCTATTTAGCATTGCTTATTACCGTTTGAATCTTAACTCCTTGATTAAAGCAAGTTCTCGCAACTGATCTGATACTAATTGGTATATTTCTACAATTATTGCTGAACTATTATTTTTACCTTATTCTTCTGCCTGTTTTAAAACTATAAGTACCTTAGTCTTTCATTAGCACAAGGACACGAACAAAATTGGTTCAAAAAAACTCTCTCTTTCACAATCAAAACTATCTTCTGCTCTCTCTTTTCTTTGGTTGCTTATTACTGCTCTAAGTCAGCCGGCTGCAAGCCAAGGCTGACTACTCTACTCACTTTCTCTTCATTATGTGTTTACTGTATTCTATACTGGTATGTCCTGATTTAAATTCAAGTCCCAAAAACAACATGTTTCTTCTGTTACTTCAATTCTTCTTGTTTCTAGTTTGTTTTTACTTATGGTTATGCAGTTCAACTTGCAACTAATATGTCTATTTCCCTGCATTATCAGCCAAGTTATGTACCCCTCTCCCTTGAACTCAACATGTTTATGATATGTTATCCCTGACTTCAATTATGTTTCTCTGATTATTGACTTGAACCTTCTGTGGAAAACAACTTGTGTTTGGTTCTGTGTAAGCTTGAAATACATGCTACCTTAATCCCCTGACTCCCCCTCAGGATTTTTCTGATTCTGAACCTGTGTGTGACTCTGCCTACTGTATGTATACCCTTATGTGCTCTATACGTCTCCCCAATTCCTATTACCATATTTGTGATTGCTGAACTTGTTTAGTTCCTGACTCTTGGTGTGATGTTGAACATGTTCTGATTCTAAGGATGGTATGTTGCTTGTTACTGAATAACTTCCCTGTTGTTTTACAAAAACTATTTCAAACAAGTCTCTTTTTCAAATTATTTTCCTACTTAAACCTTTTCAAACTATATCAAGCACTTTCACTATATTCTTAGACCCCTTAGGTTATGCCCCTTCTGTGTGAGCATTTCTTGGGACCCTTGACCTCCCTATGAACTTTGACACACAAGAGTTGGCTTTTCCACACTGCACTTACTCTACCTTGGCTATGGAATCTGGGTGTGAGCGCTGCCCGGGATCCTTTGAGGTCCTTAGGGAACTCTGACACACCCGTATTATGAGAAAGGTTGTGAAACAAGACTTGGCATTGAGGACCTAGAGACTTGAAACTATTATGAAGGTTTCCTATAGTTAACTTCTTGTTTTCTTATTTTAGTTATGTAATTCCTATTCAATGGCCTGTAATAATATTTGTAAACACTCTGGAGCTGGATAGTGAAAAGGGAAGGGCGATATGTTTGTTGTAGTTTATTAAAGGGTAGAGATCATGTTTTAGGCTTTACTTGCTACCTGCGCAATAGAAATCCTGTGTAGGACTCATGTATACATGCATCAGAATTCATGTCATCTTAGGATCATGTATACTGTTTTCTTTTCAGCATATGCATCATCCTATCATTTAGAAAATTTTGTGTTAGAAACATGCTAATAACCGGCACACTATCATGTACACTTAGAAAAAAAATCATGTTCTAGGATAAACGTTAATACAAACATGCTATTCATGTAAACCAGGTCTAATAATGTGGTAATATTGTGATACACTTAGAAATCCTGCCTAGGATAACAATACGCCACTAAACAAGTCATTCCTGCTGCATCTCTTGAAAGTATGGTCAAATAAGGTAACTTCATGCACTTAGAAAATCCTGCCTAGGAGTTCTGCATACAAACTTTCTACATCTCTATATGTACATATTAGATATCATGTTTTAGAACCTCATTCTGTGCCCAGGTTAATTACTGATGCATGAAAAGACCTAAAACTATTTTTACCATGTTCTAACAAACCAGTAATCGGTCTTTTAATATTGGCAACACCTAGAACTGCATGATATTAGGTATGACAATCTGAGGTTGTTATCTGCTCTGAATAATTGCTACACACCTAGGCAAGCCTTAGGCGATCAAATATAAATAAATAAAACCAGAATTGTCTTTATGATTGTGTTTAATTGATAGCATGTTAAAATCAGTAGGCAAGCCTGATTAGGACTTCCTCTCTGAGTTATATAATAAATCTGAATTTGCTATTATCACTTAGACATCATGTTTAGGATATGAATCTAGACCTTAGTTGTGTATGAGACATGCTGCTTATGTGCACTGTTTGTGGAGGTCTTTGAGCCTTTTTTCCTGTTTATGTGCTTCACTTATCTGCAGTCCTACTTGTTCATTATATGTCGCCCTAGCAATTTTACCTTTAAAACCTGAGGGTCTGCCTAGAAATCCCCCTTTTTATAGGATAGGAGTCCTAAATTCCTCCGGGACTGATAGGAAGGGACGGGTAACAGCATGCAATAGAGGTCGTGACCAACACGCGCTTAGTTACCTTCACGGGGTGGGAAAGGGTAGATATGTATATGATGACCGGTGCGCTAATACCATGTGTAGCCCCTCTTCGAGAAGTGTCATACCGGGTATTGCATTGATGTGATCCATATTATTAAAAAACCAAGGATATACCTTTATTTTCATAAATGTGTTCAGATTGTAATCCTTTCAAAAGCTAGCTTTTCATTAACTGCTTTTCAAACCTCTATACTTAGACTTAAATCCCCCATTTATTTGATCCCTACTTGTTTATTTGTTGTACAAATTCACAAAAGTTATTTGGCCGGGAACCAAACTTGTGGATCCTGAGGGGTGCCTAACACCTTCCCCTTAGGATAATTTCAATCCCTTACTGTGTCTCCGGTTATCAACGTAGTTATAAATGAACCCCCCTAGGTGCCCTAACGCACCTTAAAAATCGTTAGGTGGCGATTCTTCAAAAACGCAAGACCTTTTTTCCCAAAAGGAATGAGTTGTCTCAACCAATGTCATAAACCCGATTTCGCGAGAAAAAGGGGGCGCGACACTCGTGAGTGAATAAGGATTCTAGTTTTGTAACTTTTATCTAATTTCGAGACGTGGGTCTGGGGTTCGGGTTTTTTCAATTTCGGGTTTTTTGGTGTAATTCGATTATTTTCAAGTGGGCTTTGTTCCTTTAGCGTATATTGATGATATAAATTTGGTTTTGGTTAGATTCGGAGCAATTGGAGGCCGAGTCAAGAGGCAAGGGCATCGCAGATTAGGATTTTTGTCGGTTTGAGGTAAGTAACGATTGTAAATCTAGACCTGAGGGCATGAAACCTCGGTATTTCGTATTGTTTTGATAAATGAGGTGACGCACATGCTTGGTGACGAGCGTGTGGCCATGCACCGGTAGAGATTGTGACTTGGTCCGTCCCGTAGCGACTATTAAGATGCATATTTGATTTGAAATCATATGATATCCCGTATTTTAGAGATTGATACTATATTTTGGGTTGTATGCCATGTTTGGGGCCTTGTGACAACCTGTTTGGACCCTCATGGGTATTTTACTACTATTCTCACACTAGTTTGATAAAAAATATAATCTCAGTCATGATTTATACATGTTCACTGTTTATCACACTCTTTTTAATTAATGAAAGAGATTTTGGGTTGAGTCCCTGTGATTTGTGATGATTTTCCCGAGTGGATTGTGAGGATGATAATTGAGTGAGGCCGAGAGTCGGATTGTGAGGATAGTGATGGATCGGGCTGCACACCGCAGCGAGATATATGTGGATGGGGATTCACGCTGCAGTAATGTAGCGCTTGGGCTGTAGGAGCCCCTCTGAAGTCTATACACCCCTAGTGAGCGCAGAAGACTATTATGGATCGGGTTGCACACCGCAGCGATTACTATTATGGATCGGGCTGCACGACGCAGCGGTTATAATATGGATCGGGTTGCGCGGCGCAGCGGTTGTTATATGGTACCTGTTGGGTGAGAGTGCTGAGTGAGAGCATTGACTTATGAGAGTAGAGTCACGAGTGACAGAGGATTTATTTGTGAGTGACACTATGCCCGAGGGGCTGATATTTTTATGAAACTACTATTTTCACTCTTCTTTACACTAAGCCTCTAATGAAAACGTTGAACAAATGTTTTATACGAGATTTTAAATGGAAAACTAGAGATTTTATGAAAAATTCGAAATGTTTATTTCTGACTCGATTAAAATTATTTTCACTGTTGCTTATTATATGGCTTTACATGATCTTTACATGATCGTCACTGCACTCAAGTCTTTAGTTATAATTTTTACTTACTGAGTTGGCGTACTCACATTACTCCATGCACCTTGTGTGCAGATTCAGGTGCCATGACTAAGTGAGAGAGGATTTGTTCTCTTTGGAGCCTTTCGGAGATTGCGAGGTAGTTGCACGGCGTCCGCAACCTCACCTTTCTCTTTCCTATTTCGTCATTATGTACATTCTCACACTTGTTTGTATTAAGGGAACAATACATATTTGTATTTCCTTTTAGATGCTCATGACTGATGACTCCGGGTTTTGGGGCAATTTTTAGATGTCTTACTTATCTCTACTTGCTTGAAATGCTAAAAATGGTAATTTTATGAATCGTCGGTTAATATTGAATTAAATGAAAAGTTCCTTATGTTATGTGTAGTGTATTGGCTAGCTTAGTATCACGATAGGCTCCATCACGGCCTGGGCAGTTTTGGGGTCGTGACACAATCAAAGATATTATTGGAAATAAGATCTTGATGATTGTAGCACAAGATTATAGTATAAGTTGTCTTGATTATGGGAGTAGTTTTACTCCGACTTCTTGTGCTAGTATACTCAGTGTATATTGAACGGACTAAGTAGAGAAAAGATATTTTTTGTACTGAATGTATAAAACATTTTCTCTAATTCACTAAATGAGCTTATACTCCTAATCTTGATATAATTATCATGATCAATGTAATTTATTTACTGTTTTGATTTATCAAAAGGTACGACTCTATTCAGAGTTAGTGTATGCCTAATAGATTGGACAACAACGAATAACATGTATGAATAATAATTAGTTGATAGAATCCATGACTCGGTTTTGAGTTTGATGATACCCCTTTATGTAAGCTTATAAGTTTTCATGTGAAAACCGGGTCGGTGGATTTTGTATCCGTCACATGAATATTTTAAGCGGAATTATAAAGGATTTAATTAGTTGATTAAATTAAATTTTTAGTGATTTAATTTAATTAACTGGTATTTGAGATCTTAACATGGGGAATTAAAATAAGTGTTATTGAATTTTCGAAATTCATATTGAGGAGTTCAATTGCAGTTTTTTAGTAGAATAAATTACAAATAATTATAGTAAGAATTAATTCATGCTAATTTCGAATTAATGCTATAATTGGTAGCCTCTTATTATTTCTGTGGTCTCTGTTATACCTAGTAAAAACCTGGACAAGACTTGGGTAAAAAGTGACTTGGGAGAAAAGACATTTATTAGAGTTGGAGTAGGATTCTACTTGTAAAAGCAGAATCCTACACGTTTTTTGTAGCATAATTTCGTCCAAAAATAAGTCTATTAAAGGAAGACTAATTTCACCTAATAACTCACTTTTTAGAGTTGTATTGTTCTTGCCCACCTAAAAGCAAAATCGTTCAAGGTTTTACTAGGCATATAGCAGAAGGCTGCAACCCTGGATTCTTGTTGTTTGGAAGATTCGTGTAACAATTTCAAGAGGTTAGTGTTTCTAATCTTGTGATTATAGCATTGTCTAGTTTACATGTATTAGTGTAACGACCCGGCCGGTCGTTCCGTAGAATATGCATTATATTTACTATTTTTGCCTTGTCATAGGTTGGTTATATACTGTTTACGATGTGTTAGAGTCAGTTGGCTCGGGTACAGAATGGTTGTAGTGAGAATTGAGACACTTAGTCTCTAAAAGTAGCTTTATAGTTGGAAATGTCAACTGGGAGTTGGCTTATTGGCAAACGATCTCGGAATGCGGATTTTATGGCTCGGATAGCTTCGTTAGGTGATTTGGTACTTAGGAGTGTGTTCAGAATAACTTTGTGATGTCCGGTGTAGAATTAGGCTTGAATTGGCGAAAGTTAGTTTTTGGTGTTTTTCGGTCGGCAGTGGAAAATAGGCTATCGAGGTCGGAATGGAATTCCGACAGTTAGAACAGGTTCATAATGTCATTTTGGATATGTGTGCAAAATTTTAGGTCAATCGGATGTGTTTTGGTTGGTTTCGGCATCGTTGGTGGAATTTAGAAATTTCAAAGTTCATAGGCTTGAATTCAATGTGATTTTGGTGTTTTTGCGTTGTTTTTAGTGTTTCGAAGGCTCGACTAAGTTTGAACAAGGTTATGGGATGTCTTGGTATGGTTGGTTGAGGTCCCGGGGGCCTCGAGTGAGTTTTGGGTGGTCAACAGGATGATTCTTGGATTTTTGAACCAGTTCTTTTGCTGGTGTTTCTGCAGCAGGGATTTACCCTATGCGTTCGCGGAGGTGGTCCCGCGTTCGCATAAGGTCATTGGGCTTCTGAGGAAATTCCTTTTATGTTCACAAGCCTGGAGATGAGAACGCGGTAGGTTAAGGTTGCTGGCCATTGCGAACGCGGGGGAGGCAGTGCGTTCGCGTAGGGTATAGGCAGTGGAGGACCCCCCAGGCCCATTGGTCTATGCGTTCGCGGGCCTGCGGTGCGTTCGTGTAAGGTTGGGGTTGGCTGTACAGTGCGTTCGCGGGCTAGTAGACCGTTCGCTTAGAAGAATTCAGGCGGCCAGCTGGGATTACTCTATGCGAATGCGGCCCATGTGGTGCGTTCACGATGAAGAAAGCCTGGGCAGTATATAAAAAGCCCATACGCAACCTTTGCCCACTTTTCCACCATTTTTAAATGGGATTAGAGCTTTTTGAGGGTTTTTTAAGAGGGAAACGTTTGTTCTTCATTGAGGTAAGATTTTTGGACTCATTAACTCGATTATATGTGATTAAGGACCAAACTAACAGTGTTTAATTAGGGAAAATTAGTGGGAAAAGGGGAAACTAGGGCTTGAGTTTAAGAGACCTTTTAGGGATGATTTGAGGGGTTATTTGGACTCCGATTTCAGAGTTCTTTATATGTACAGACTCGTGAGATGATGAGGATCGTTTTGGTATAAATGTTGTCGAGTTCCGAGACGTGGGCCCGGGGGTCGGGTTTTGGCTAATTTCGGGAATTGTGCTTAAAGTTGATATTTCTCTATTGGGTTTCATCCCCCTAGCATATCTTGATGTGAAAAATATGAACTTGATAGATTTGGAGCACTCGGAAGTTGATTCGAGAGGCAAGCGTGTTGCGGAGTAGCTTTTCGGGCTAGTTTGAGGTAAGTAATGTCTTTAAATCATGTCCTGAGGGTATGAAACCCCGGACTTTACATCCTTTCATGGTTTTGGAGTGACGCACACACTGGATGACGAGTGTGGGGCATGCACGAATTGTAAATTTGGAAATATTTTCCTTTGAGGCAGCTATTGAGTTGCGAAATTGCTTTTAAAGCATATGTTAAATTATATTACTATATTCTGATATATTTGGGTTGTAAGCCATGTTTGGGTCCTAGTGCCGATCTGTTTTAAGCCCTTGGGGGCTATTTTCTGATATTCTCACTATTTTGATCATGATTTAGTCCTTCTTGTTAAATTGTTGACACTCACATTTGTTGAAATTGTTATTTCTTGAAATGAAATATTGTTTTGGGTCGAGAACCCCGTTTATTTATGGCCCGAGTGGCATGTTGAGAGTGTCTGACTGAGTGAGGACGAGGGTCAATGTTGTGAGGATATTTATGATATGAGAGAGGCCGAGTGCTTGAGTGATTGATGCCATGATTTGGCTGTTTATAGCGCTTGGGCTATAGGAGCCCATCCGGAGTCTGTACACACCCCCAGGGAGCACAGGTACCTACTGAGTGCGAGTGCCGAGTGACGAGTGATTGGGAGGCATGAGTGACTGTGAGGTGCTGAGCGACTGTTACTGAGTGATGGTGAGGTGCTGAGTGACTATTTATGAGTGATGATTTGGCCCGAGCGACGATTTATAATGATATTTTGCTGAGTTTTGATTATGATTCACTTCAATTTTCATACTGAGATTTTTGGGAATTTACTGAGAAACATTTGAAAATATACTTGTTCAAGGGATTTTTACGGAAACTGATTTTCACACATATGTACTAGATGTATACTTTATATTGGCTCGGTGTTTTACTATTTGTGAATTGGTGTTTTGTACTGTGTGTTTCGTATCTTCAGACTTGATTTATTTTCATTACTACTGAGTTGGCGTACTCATCATTACTCATTGCACCTCTGTGTGCAGATCCAGGTACTGGTTCCGAACAGTAGTTATCCGAGACCGTTCGGCGTCAGCATTCGGGATTTCGAGGTAGTTGTCCAGCGTCCACAGCTTCTCCATTTTCTTTCCTTCCTTCAGTATTTAGTATTTTGTTATGAGACAGTGTATTATGCCATTAGCAGTATTTTCCTTATTCGTAGATGCTCGTGATCAGTTGACTCCGGTTTTGGAGAATAGTTTAGACTGTTAGATTATATTATGCCTTGTTAAAGACTTAGAAAAATTTTATACTTGCTATGGAATATTATTAATGATTTTGAGAAATTTTATTAAAAGAAATTTGTAGTTACGTGATAGTGGCTAGCCTAGTTCCATGATAGGCGCCATCACGACCGGTTAGGATTTAGGGTCGTGACAATTAGATGCCTGGTTTGTATGCTTGTTTCCGCTGCGCATGTTATAACAATTGGTATCAGACGTCGTCTTACATCTAACTAGATAATGTAATGCAACATGAATAGAGTAATATTAAAACGTGTTGTTTAATCATACATGTTTGGTATGATTATTCTATGTCAAAAACGTGATTTTTTTATTAGTATCTTAATTCTGAAATTATGAATTAATATACACATGCATAAACAGTGGTGTTATATTTAATAACAGTCTGTTTAATTACATTTTTTTATGAATAACAATTTGTTTTTTAATAAAAACGTGACTATTTTTTTAATGCTATTAATTCTGTAATTACGGGTTAATATACATATGCATAAACAGTAAATTAAATCTGTTTTAGTTGCATTTTGTCCATAATCAGAAAGAGTGTTATATTAATAAAAACTTGATTGTTTTGTATGGTATTAGTTCTGTAATTTTGGATTAATATACAAAATTATGAATAGTGGCATTTTTTTAACAGTGAAAAACATACTGTATTTTTTTACAATTCTGTCTGAACACATTTTTATTAAATAATAACAAAAATATTATTTTGAGTTCTGAAATCATGTTTTAATATACATCAGTATATTATGTGATTTGAACAAGTCAAAATAATAAAAACACTTTAAAACGCCAAAAACAGAATTCTACAAATAAGTCATGATTTTAGAATTCTGAAATTATGTCGAACTCCGATTGACCTCAAATTTGGTAGGTTCATCGGAAATGGCCCAGTTTGAAAAACACATCAGCTTTCCTGATGATGTACGTCTTTTTTTGGGCATTCGGGGTCGTTAGATGGGTTTTTGGCCTGTTTTCTATTTTCTGGAAAACAAATTATATAAAAGAAATCAGTGATGGTAGGGTTCAATCCTCATGATTTTAAATCATGTTTTACAGTAATATATTGAATTTATATGTTCACATAGGTCTTCTTCCACATCGGATAAGTTCATTATAGACGGTTGTTGTAGTTTGCCTCTAGTTATTTTGATTATTTGTATTAACTCTCCAACTGAGTTACATGTTGATTCAATGAAACTAGAGTTTATAAAAAGTGATATTCACCTATCTTAAATTAACAGTTTACTCTCCATCTGAGTTGGCCCTGTTTAAATTTATGGGGTTAATATCTTACATCACTCATATATTTTGCATGAATAGTTAAGTTTCCCTAACGAATCTAAATGTTCAATGAGCATGGTTATATGTGTAATGTGCTGCTTTGAATTTAATTATTCTAAATAATACATAACTAATGATCTATTTAATATGAATATCTCTCATATTTACCATGTCTTCATTCAACCTACTTACCTCAATTTTAAACAAAAACAAGTTAGAAGGACCGAATTATGTTGACTGGAAAAGGAACCTTGATATTTTCCTAACTACTAAAGGTTACAAATTTGTAATCACTGAGGAGTGCCCAGAAAAACCTGAAAATGCTACTGATGATCAAGTTAAGGCGTATGACAAATGGGTTAAGGCTGATGAGATGGAACGATGTTACATTCTTGCCTCTATGGCGAATGTTTTGCAACATCAGCATCAGTCTATGGGGTCTGCTTATGATATGCTCGAAAGTCTCAAAGAGATGTTCGGAGAGCAAAATCGTGCAGCTAAGCAGACAACCATGAAAGCCATTTTAAACACCAAGATGGCTGAAGGATCATCGGTCAGGGACCATGTTCTGAAGATGGTGAGTCTTCTGAATGAACTGGAGGTCCTTGGAGCTGTGATTGATAAGGAGTCTCAAATTGAGATGGTTCTGCAGACTCTGCCTGACAGTTTTCAACAATTTCTCTTGAACTATAATATGAACAAAATGGATTTGTCACTAGCGAAATTGTTGAATGAGCTGCAAGCGGCATAATCTATTATCAAACAACAAGCTCTAATTGTGGCACTCAATGTTGAGAAAGCTTCGGTTTCTAAGTCGAAAGGCAGTAAGAAAAACAAAGGCTCAAAAGGTTTTGGCACCTGGTGGTGCGGGTGGTGTGAAAAATCTCAAAGGCAAATGTTATCATTGCAAGGAACCTAGGCATCACAAGAAGCAATGCCCTGCCTATCTGGCAAAGTTGAATAAGCAAGGTAATTCAAATTTAAATGTCGTTGAAACTTGTTTAGCAGTTGTTTCTATCATGTTTTGGTGTGTGGATTCGGGAGCCACTAATCACATCTACACTACTTTGCAGGGGTTTCAGGAAACGCGGCGGCTAAGTGAGAATGAAGTTTGCGTTTTTCAAGCCAATGGCGAGCCAGCACCAGCTTTAGCTTTAGGAGATATTAGAGTTTCGTTTAGTAGTGATAGAGTTTTAGTTTTAAAATATGTTCTCTATGTATCATCTATTAGAAGGAATTTGATTTAGGTTTCGAAAATAATGGATGATGGTTATAATGTTTATTTTGCTAATAACTTTATTGTTATTAAGTTTAATAAATGTTTTATCTACATTGCTGCTAGAGTACATGACCTTTTTATTCTTGATATATATCCTCGTGTGCTACAACAACCGAAAGAATTAAATAACATTAATCTACCACATAAAAGAAAATGTATTTCTGAATTGAGTCAAACTTATTTGTGGCACTTACGTCTAGGTCATATAAATATAAATAGGATTTCGAGATTGGTCTCTGATGGACCTTTGATTTCATTGAAATTGGAGTCACTACCAACATGTGAATCCTGTTTAGAAGGTAAAATGACCAAGAGACATTTTCCCTCAAAAGGAAATAGAGCCAACGATAAGCTAGATTAATTCACTCTAATTTGTGTGGCCCTATGAATATACAAGCAAGAGGTGGTTTTGAGTATTTTGTGACATTCACAGATGATTACTCAAAATATGGATACATTTATCTATTGTGAGAGTCTGAATGATTTCAGAGATTCAAAGAATTTAAGACGGAAACGGAGAAACGACATGATAAATATATCAAAACATTGCGATCTGATCGTGGTGGTGAATACCTTTTTGCTGAATTCATAAAATACTTATCAGATAGTGGAATTAGATCTCAATTATCTACCCCAGGAACACCACAACAAAATGGTGTGGCAGAAAGAAGAAATAGGGCCCTTATGGAAATGGTTAGATCAATGTTAAGTTATTACGATTTGCCTTCTTCCTTTTGGGGATATGCTTTAGAAACATCAAATTACATTCTAAATTTGGTTACTTCAAAGTCATTACCTTCAACTCTAGTAGAATTATGGACTGGGCGCAAGCCAAGTTTACGACACATTCGGGTTTGGGGTTGTCCAGCACATGTGCTGAAAGAGAAAGCGGATAAATTGGAATCAAGGACAGAAGTATGCATTTTTATTGGATATCCAAAAGGAACTAAAGGCGGCTTGTTTTATTGTCCCAAAGAAAAGAAGGTAATTGTTACGACAAATGCCAGATATTAGAAGAGGACTATTTAACAAACCATATTCCTAGAAGTAAACTAGTTTTACAGGAATTAAATAATGGAGTAACTAAAGGCTCATCTCTAGAACGTATCCCGGAAGCCACTATTGACATACCACTGCATTATCGTAGTGGGAGAAATGTCAATAGGCAGCAGATTGCACAAGAGTAATTTCCACATCTCACTACCCTAAAGTAGTGGGAGTAATGTTGAGGAACCTCAAATTTTTGAGCAACCTCAGATTGTTGAACAACCTGAAATTGTTCTGCAACCTGCACTCCAGGAAGAAGTTAATAATATCCCAGCACCGCAAGGTGTGAAGGATAACATTGAGGCTTCAGTTCCAGAAAATGATGTTGTGATTCAACAACAAAATCAGCCTCCATCTGTAATGACTAGTCGTAGTGGGAGAATTATTAGAAAACCTCTCCGGTTTGCGCTCTTGGGAGAATCTTATGATAGAATCCCTGAAGAGCCTAATACAGAACCTATTAATTACGACGAAGCACTACAGGATACAGATGCTGATAAATGGGTTGATGCTATGAAATCTGAAATGGAGTCCATGTACTCCAATCAAGTCTGGGATCTTGTAGAACCACCTACTGGAGTCAAACCCATTGGTTGTAGATGGATCTATAAGAAAAATAGAGGAGTGGATGTACAAGTGCAAACTTTTAAATCTAGGCTTGTTGCAAAAGGGTTTACTCAAAAAGAAGGGATCGATTATAAGGAAACGTTTTCGCCAGTAGCCATGCTTAAATCCATTAGGTTTCTGTTATCCATTGATGCTCATTATGATTATGAGATCTGGCAAATGGATGTCAAGATGGATTTTCTAAATGGAAGTCTTGATGAGTGCATCTATATGGCACAACCAGTTGGTTTCATTAAAAGTGGCAATGAGCACATGTTGTGTAAATTAAAGAAATCCATTTATGGATTGAAACAAGCTTCTAGAGCATGGAACACTTGTTTTGACGCATCGATTAAAACCTTCGATTTTAATCAATATGAAAATGATTCTTGTGTCTATAAGAAGTGGAATTGAGATAAAGTTACATTTTTGGTTTTGTACGTAGATGATATTTTGCTCATAGAAAATAATGTGAGCATGTTGAATTCAGTAAAGGAATGGTTGTCCTCACGTTTCGATATCAAAGACTTGGGAAAGGCAGCACATATCATTGGGATCAAGCTTATGCGAGATCGCAAGCAAAGGATATTAGGCTTGTCCCAAACACTTTATATTGATATTATTCTCACAAGGTTTAGCATGCAGGATTCCAAGAAAGGCTTTCTCCCTTTTAGACATGGAGTCTCTCTGTCAAAATATCAGTCCCCAAAAACGACTGATGATATAGAAAAGATGAAGGCGGTCCCTTATGCTTCTGATGTAGGGAGTCTCATGTATGTTATGCTATGTACTAGACTTGATATTTGCTTTGTCGTTGGCATGGTTAGTAGATTTCAGTCTAACCCTGGACGAGAACACAAGACTGCCATTAAGCATATAATCAAGTACTTGAAAAGGACTAGGGATTATATGTTGGTGTATCACTCAGGTGATCTTGCACCCATTGGCTATACTGATTCAGATTTCCAATCAGATGGAGACTATAGAAAATATACCGCAGGATATGTTTTTACCTTAGGAGGTGGAGCCATAAGTTGGAGGAGCATCAAGCAGTCATGTGTTGTTGATTCCACCATGGAAGCCGAATATGTGGATGCATCTGAGGCAGCTAAAGAGGTTGTTTGGCTCAGGAACTTTCTGAAAGAGCTTAATGTAGTTCCTTCAGTTCAAGCACCGATTGTACTTTATTGTGACAATAGTGGTGCAGTTGCAAACTCGAAGGAACCAAGAAGCCATAAAAGGAGTAAACATATTGAGCGTAAATATCACTTAATTCGGGACATAACTCAGAGAGGTGATGCAAGAGTGTTGAAGATTGCGTCAGAGAACAATTTGGCAGACCCGTTTACAAAGAGCTTGACACATAAGATTTTTAACCAGCATGTAGAAGAAATGGGTGTTAGAGTAGTAGACGCATGGTTATGAGTCTAAGTGGGAGATTGTTGGGATATACTATTAACCATGCGGTTTAGACATAGTATTTTGTTGATTTATTTTATTCTTTATGGAACAATTGTTTATTTAATTTATTCAATTCAATAAAATATTATTTTAAATAGATCATTTGTTACATGTATGTCCTTTTAGTTATGTAGTATATAATTTAGTGTATGGAGTCTGTCACGACCCCAAATCCTAACAGGCAGTGATGGCACCTATCGTGGAACTAGGATTGCCGACCATCACATAACTACACATTTATTTTAATAAAGTTTCTCAAATCATTAATAATCAGCATAATAAGTATAAAAATATCTCTAAATCCTTAAGCAAGCATAATATAACTCGACAGCCTAGACACAACCCCCAGAACTGGAGTCAACTGATCACGAGCATCTAAGAATAAAACTAACACTGCTAATGTCATAAACAATGTCTCGGAATAAAATACTAATACTGATGAAGGAGAGGTAATGGAGAAGTTATGGACGCTGGACAGCTACCTCGAAATCCCAAAGGTGATGCCGAACGGACGCAAGGGACTACTGCTCAGAACCAGTACCTGGATCTGCACACAGAGGTGCAGGGAGTAATGATGAGTACGCCAACTCAGTAGTAATGAAAATAAATCAAGTCTGAAGATAAGAAACAAACAGCACAAAACACCAATCCACAAAACAGTAAAACACCGACTCTCCATAAAGTATACATTTAATACATAAGTTTGAAAATCAATTTCCGCAAAAAATCCTTTGAACAAGTATATTTCTCCAAAGGTTTCTCAGTAAAAACTCCCAAAATATCAGTTTGAAAGATGAAACGAATCATAATCAAAACTCAGTAAAATATCATTATAAATCCGCCCCTCGGGCCAAATCATCACTCATAAATCAATCACTCAGCACCTCACCATAACTCAGTAAAAGTCACCAATTCCTCCCAATCACTCGTCACTCGGCACTCAGCACTCGCACTCAGTAGGTACCTGCGCTCACTGGGGGTGTGTACAGACTCCGGAGGGGCTCCTACAGCCCAAGCGCTATAAACAAGCCAAATCATGGCATCATTCACTCAGGCTCTCGACCTCTCTCATATCATAGCATACTCACAATATTGTCCCTCGACCTCACTCAGTCAGACACTCTCAATATGCCACTCGGGCCATAAATAAACAGGGTTCTCGACCCAAAACAGTATTTCATTTCAAGAAATAATATCAATAAATTCTGAGTGTCAAAACAAATTTAGCAAGAAAGAGTGAGTGCGTTCATGGTCCCATCTCTATCTGTGTTAGAGAATCTTCTCTCTCACTATAAAGCATATGTGTATATATACTTTAACAAAGCCGACCTGGACGCAAAATCATAATTTATAAGTGAGGAATCTCAGTAAAGTAGCCCCCAAGGGGTTAGAACAGATCGGCACTAGGCCCCAAACATGGCTTACAACCCAAATATATCAAAACATAGTAATACTATAAAACATATGCTTTAAAAGCAGTTTCGCAACTCAATAGATGCCTAAAAAGGAACATCTTTCCAAATTTACAATTCGTGCACGCCCCACACTCGTCATCCAGTGTGTGCGTCACTCCAAAACCGTGAAAGGATGTAAAGTTCAGGGTTTCAAACCCTCAGGACAGGATTTAAAAACATTATTTACCTCAAACTAGCCCGAAAATCTACTCTGCAACACGCTTGCCCCTCGAATCAACTTTCGAGTGCTCCAAATCTATCAAGTTAAGATTTTTCACATCAAATTATGCTAGGGGGATGAAACTCAATCGAAAAATATCAACTTTATGCACAAATCCCGAAATTAGCCAAATCCCGACCCCTGGGCCCACGTCTCAAAACTCGACAAACTTTATACCAAAACAATCTTCATCATCTCACGAGTCCGTACATATAAAATAATCTAAAATCGGAGTCCGATTGACCCCTCAAATCACCCTTAAAAGGTCTCTTAAACTCCAGCCCTAGTTTTTCCCCTTTTCCACTGATTTTTCTTAATTAACACTGTTAATAAGGTCTTTAATCACACATAATCGAGTTAATGAGCCCAAAAAGCTTACCTCAATTATGCACAAATGTTTCCCTCTTAAAAAACCCTCAAAAAGCTCGGAACCCGCACAACAATGGTGAAAAGAGGGTTAAAAATCGTGAAGTCCCCTTTTTATACTTTCCTGCCCAGGCTTTTCGCACCTGCGATTTTTCATTAACCGGGCAATCTCCGCACCTGCGGCTCCACTTCCGCACATACGACCTAGCAGGTGTGATCAAGTGTCCGCACCTGCGCCTTTTCCCTGGGCTGGCCAACTTTCGCACCTGTGGAGCCTCTCTTCGCTCCTGCGGGCACCTACGATTCCCCATTTGCAGGTGTGGTTACAACAATAAAATCACACCATCAGCTGAAAGCTGCATTTTTTCAACTCCAAAATTTTCGTTAACCATCTGGAATCAATCCCGAGCCCCTCGGGACCCCAACGAAACATACCAACACATCCTAAATGATCATTCAAACCTAGTTGCACTCTCGGAACACCCAAAATAACATCAAAACACCAAAGTCACATCAAATTCAAGCCTATGAACTTTGAAATTCCTAAATTCCACCAACGATGCCAAAACCATCCAAACCACCTCTGATTGACCTGAAATTTTGCAGACATATCCAAAATGACATTACGAACCTGTTTCAACTTCCGGAATTCTATTCCGACCCCGATAGCCTATTTTCCACTGCCGACCGAAAATCACCAAAAACTAGCTTTCGCCAATTCAAGCCTAATTCTACACCGGTCATCACAAAAATATTCTGAACTCACTCTTAAGTCCCAAATCACCTAACGAAGCTATCTGCACCATAAAATCTGCATTCCGAGATCGTTTACCAATAAGTCAACTCTCAGTTGACTTTTTCAACTATAAGGCTATTTTTTAGAGACTAAGTGTCTCAATTCTCACTACAACCATTCTGAATCTGAGCCAACCAACTCTAACACATCAGAAACAGTATAACCAACCTATGAAAAGGCAAAAATAGTAAATATAATGCAGATTCTACGAAATGACCGGTCGGGTCGTTACAGAGTCTTAGTTCATGCACAGAAGAATAAATTGTTGGTTCTCATAATTAATAAACTATGTTCACAATCAAAGATATTATTGGACAAAATATCTTGATGCTTGTAGTACAAGATTATAGTATAATTTGTCTTGATTGTTGGAGTAGTTTTACTCCAACTTCTTGTGCTAGTATACTCAGTGTATATTGAACGGACCAAGTAGAGAAAAGATGTTTTCTGTACTGAATATATAAAACATTTTCTCTAATTCATCAAATGATCTTATACTCCTAATCTTGATATAATTATTATGATCAATGTAATCTGTTTATTGTTTTGATTTATCAAAAGGTACGACTTTATCCAGAGTTAGTGTTTGCCTAATAGATTGGACAATAACGAATAACATTTATGAAACTCGGTTTTGAGTTTGATGATACCCCTTTATGTAAGCTTATAAGTTTTCATGTGAAAATCCGGCTGGTGGATTTTGTATCCTTCACATGAAATATTTTAAGCGGAATTGTAAAGGATTTAATTAGTTGATTAAATTAATTTTCAGTGATTTAATTTAATTAACCGGTATTTGAGATCTTAACATGGGGAGTTAAAATAAGTGTTATTGAATTTTCGAAATTCATATTGAGGAGTTCAATTGCAGTTTTTTAGTGGAATAAATTGTAAATAATTATAATAAGAATTAATTCATGCTAATTTCGAATTAATGCTATAATTGGTAGCCTCTTATTATTTATGTGGTCCATGTTATACCTAGTAAAAACCTGGACAAGACTTGAAAAAAAAGTCATCTAGTAGAGCTGGAGTAGGATTCTACTTGTAAAAGCAGAATCCTACACGTTTTTTGTAGCATAATTTCGACCAAAAATAAGTCTATTAAAGGAAGACTAATTTCACCCAATAACTCACTTTTTAGAGTTGTATTGTTCTTGCCCACCCAAAAGCAAAATCGTCCAAGGTTTTACTAGGCATATAGCAGAAGGCTGCAGCCCTGGATTCTTGCTGTTTGGAAGATTTGTGCAACGACTTCAAGAGGTTAGCGCTTCTAATCTTGTGATTATAGCATTGTCTAATTTACATGTATTAGATGCCTGATTTGTATGCTTGCTTCCATTGTGCATGTTCTATCAATTGGTATCAGACGTCGTCTTACATCTAACTAGATAAAGTAATACGGCATGAATAATATTAAAACGTGTTGTTTAATGATACGTGTTTGGTATGATTATTCTATGTCAAAAACGTAATTTTTTTTATTAGTATCTTAATAAACTTATGCTTCTTTTAACAAGTACACACTGTCTCTCCTAAAATAATTACTTAATTTCTAGGAAAATTAATCCACCCAACAAAAATCTGACCTTAGATTTTGTGTCATGAGCTTTTGAGACCAGCAATCCCTCTTTGATAAGTATCTCTTTCATCTTTTTCTTTTTTTCTCCAATCATCCTATTCATCAATCCCCATTTTCACCTCTCTTTAATTTATATTGCCACTATAATAACTAAAGTTAGCTTTAGCAAATTTTGCCTCGACTTATCAAAATGGAAATCAAGCATTTTGACAACTCAAGCGTCTTCTATTTTAAATTTAAAATTCAAATTAGAGAAATATAAACTTTGACTAGTATTTAACATATATTTTGATCATATAAACATGACAAAAAATTATAATTTATTAGTATTTTTTGTATAGTTTTTAAGTATTTTAATTTTATTATACAATATTAAGTTGATCTAATTCAATCTAGCTTCGAAGATTAGTTAGATTGACTCTCAAAACGCAAAGCATGATAATTAATTTTATTTGAAGCAAAATATATACAAAAATTGCATTATTATCGGTGTAGTTTAATCAATTATAGCATATTACTTATCATATTCAGCACCATTCAACTGGTGTTTATCGTAAAATTTATATATAATTACTTTATAGTTTACCAAATTGTGTAACTATTTTTTGTGCATTAGTGCAAAGAATAATTAGGAAAATTAGAAAACAAGAAGTCGTTGCAACTTACAAACTATGATTAAAAAAAAAGTAAAGTAGGTCACAAATACTCTTGCTATAAACACCAAAACCAATCACAACTAATATATCAATACAACTATGATTATCCAAATGTATTATAAGAATTACAAAAGCAAACTACAAAAGGTACGTAATTAATTAATACCACGGTTTTGTTGTTTCATAGACAGGCAATTCCATTCCAATGGAAGAAAGATTATCAAGCTCAAATAGATCAGAACTAGCACAACTTACATCATCATATTCTTCCTCCTCATTATCATTATCAAATCTCTTACTGTTATCACATGTTAAACTATACTGACAGTTTCGTCGCAAATATCTAGCCGATGCCTCCTCCACTCGACGATTTTTCATGTACAAGTTATTCTTGTGACAATCTTGATCGTCTACAACTAAATTACTCATTGGGTAGAATTTGATTGATGTTTTGGTTTTTGAAGATGGAGTAGTAATATTATTATTACTGCTTAAACATGATCTAGAGAATGAAGAAGCTGAAGAACAAGTTGATACATTTGTAGACTTTAATTTTCTTTCCTCATTTACATACCCTCTAGAATTTGACGAAATATTTGATTTTTTTGAATTTGTAAAAAGTGAGTTCAAGAAACTCGATAGCCTACCTCCTGGAGAAATTGGCTGCTTAACTTTCTTTAAATTTCTGTAAATTTTCAAAGCTCTTGACTTTGTCTTCACAAATCCATCTTCTTGATGTTTAGTTTTTACCTTTGCTAGAGAAAAATCTGTTGAAACATTGAATAGAGTATATATGAACAATTGGAAGAAATGTAAAGAGAAAAAACTGAAAATTAACTTAGCTACCGTTCGGACATATATTTAGTTGAAACTTGAAAAAATAAGTTTTTGAAGATGAGATGGAAAAAAAAATTGAATTTGAAATCATGTTTGGACATACATTTTACTTGAAAAGAATCTGAAGTTTTGTGAGTAGAAAGTTTCAAAAATTACTCTAGAGTTATTTTGTGGATTTGAAAGTTTTTTGTTTTTAAAATCTACAAAAAAATAATTAAAATCTATAAACAAACAGATATTTGAAAACTAAAGTTGAAAAAAAATTCCCAAATTTTATGGCTAAATGCGAGTTTAATATTGCCAAAAAAAACAATAAAGTGAAGATGCCTATTTCTATACAGCCTATTCTAATAATCATCAGGGATGACATAACAGTATGCGAGTTATGGGTTCATCCAAACTCAATATTTTTGGTTACATGTTTAAAAAGTTAACTAAAGAAGAACAAATATATATTTCGTATCTAGTAAATCAAATGAGTTGTGGTAAAATTTCGAACTCAAACCCATAAACTCTAAATTCTGCATTATATCTTTAGTTTGACCAACAAATTATGAAAGATAGATTACTCTAGCAAACAAAAGAAAAAAGGAAAAACTTTGAATTACTATTATATATTGAACAGAATAATTAAAATGGCTTTAATTATATATAGACATATATACTTACCATAAAAGTTGAGGTCTTTAGGACAATATTGGTGTTTGTGGAAATTTTCTTGGTCAGTTGAAATGCTAGTTCTAATTGGTTTAGGCTTATTATTAAGACCATTAAAACAAGGTGAATTCTTCTCAGAATCAGCTGCAGATTTTCGTCTAACAACAACTTTTTCACTTGCCTTATAATGCTTTTGATGATCTTGTGTTTGGTCGATGGAGTGGCAAATAGAGTCAAGAATTGTAGAAGAGAAAGAAGGGCTGCAAGAATCTCGTGGTCGTGGGTAGTAGTTATATTTATCCATTTTAGGTGTATATAATTATAAGTATTGCTAAACTGAAAGAAGTGGGCAAAAGAGAGGAGAGTGAGTCTTTGTCCAGCACTAGTAAAATGAAGAAAATAACAAGGGGGGAAGAAGGTGGGAGAGATTGTGATTTTTAATCTTTTTATTGTCTGCTTTGGAAGAGCCAAAAGCTTCAAGAGAGAGTATAGAGACGGAGCTCTGATTTGAAGGTTATAGGTTTTGATTTTATTACTCGTTGTAGTTATTGGTCTTGTAATTAAATATTTTTATATATTTAATAGATTTTCTAATACATTTATAAAGTTTAAGCAAAAGATGTTGGGTTAGTCAGAATCCCTAGCTATTACACTGCCTCCGCACCTGAGGCAGTGGCGAATGTATGTTGATGGTTAATATATATATATATGTTACTTGAGCACCCGGCCTTAATAGTAATTTTTAGATAAATAATAGTTCAGCACTCATGACTTAAAAATTCTTGATCTGTCACTGTAATGAGGATATGAGCTTAACTAATTAGCTAACATTTAGTTGAAATCTTTTTAGATAATTGTTATGTCCGAATCAGTTTTCGCACGTATCAATTAATTTTACGGGATACTTGTTATCTGTGACCAGCACACGTATTCACGTGCATTTTCAAGAAAGGGCTAGAGAATGAGAAAGAACATATGCTGATTGGTGAAGATAAAATGAGAAGGGACGAAATAATAATGTAGACAAGAGTAATCAATATGGGGTTGTGTTTGATGATGATTTGGATGACACGCCTAAGAAAGGAAGTGTGAGTTTATTCTCCTCTTTCTCTATTCGTCTAGTTTTAAATATTATTATTTTTATCTCATACTATGTGGCATCATTTGAAATACGTGATATAAAACAAGTTTTAGATATTTATATGAATATAAATTATCTCAATTTAAAAAAATAGAGTTAATAGGAGTATTTTTATTTTTTTTAAATATAGAAAGGTGACATTGTTTTTAGTCTTGGGACAAATTTAAAAGTAAAGTGTGCTATATAAATTGGGACCGGCAAAGTAATTGTTTTGACAAATTGAATGTGTCTGAAAATATTTGACATTTTTGAAAAATAAGAACTTGTTTGGTTTTTTATGTTTTTTCTAAATCTATATTTTGTCGCTTACTAGTGTTCCAATTAGTGGAATGTTAATTAAAATAGACATTTAAGGAGAAAAAAAATGATAGTTAAAAGAAATGCTCTTGTAATTAAAGCTACTCCTATTAACTGTTTTTTCAAGAGTGTGAAAAAAAATCTTTAAAAAATAATATGGACCTAAATTGTAACTATGTAAAAAATGAAGGGGGTTGCCAACGTGGGAATCATGAAGTGATGTAAGTACGTTTTAATGAGTTAGTGAATTTATTATTTCTTAACAAGGAACACATACCATAATTAGGGATGTACAAAGGAAACCGACAAATCGCACCAATCTAATAATTCGAATCAAATCGGGAAAAAAAATCGATTATAGATTGGTGTTGGAAAAAAAATCCGACCATATTTGGTTTGGTTGAGTTTTAACTAAGAAAAGTCAAACCAAAACCAACCAACCCGACATAATATGTATAGAAGTTTTAAATATATTTAATCCATAAAAATATTTATTGTAGGATAACTTATAAATATTTCTTAAGTTTTTTCATAGATTTATCTTTTAATATGCTATTTCAAGCTTGGGCTTATAATTTTAGGATGCAAATTGCACGGTGCGCCCTATTTGGTCGCCCCCATTTAACCTATACCCGTTTTTCAAAAAAGTTTTAACTTGTACCCACTTTTTAAACAACTTCAGGCTTCTTTCTCCTCCTTCGATTATTATGCGTTCTAGCATGATGATTCATATATATCTAATTGTCCCATTATGTTCAATTTAGTCTTATTCACAGTAATTTAACCTCTTAGATATTTTAGCTTTACAGGCACATTGATTTTTTATTCTAATTTATCTGTACTAACTTGTTTTCATGTCGAAAATATTTTTAATTCTTTAATCTTTGAAATGAACTCCATCAATCGCTGCTAATCATGATTTATTAAATTCATTGTTGTTTAGAACTTCAGGTCTAAGAATGCTGAAGTTCAGCAAATATAAACAAAAACTTCAACTCCTGGAATATTGAAGTTAAGCAAATACAAAACAAACTTCAGCCCTAGAATGCTGAAGTTCAGCAATTACAAAATAAATTTTAGCTCCTAGAATGCTGAAGTTCGGCAATTACAAAACAAATTTCATCTCCTAGAATGTTGAAGTTCAGCAATTACAAAACAAACTTCAGCTCCTGGAATGCTGAAGTTCAGCAATTACATGTAACGGCCCGACCAGTCATTTTGCTTTCTAGAACCCCGTACCCCTAAATAAGACTTTTCGTACTTGCTCTTACTGATTTATGACTTGCGGGGATAGTTGGTTCGGGATTTGGGAAAGTTTGGAGTCAAATCGGAACACATGGTTCCTTAAGGTTGGCTTAAAAGGTCAAGTTTGACTTCGGTCAGCATTTTGAGTAAACGACCTCAGAATCGGGATTTGACGGTTCCAATAGGTTCGTATGATAATTTCGGACGTGGGCGTATGCCCGAATAGGGTTTTGGATGACCCGGGAGCGTTTCGGCGCCTAATAGTGAAAGTTGGTTCTTAAAGGTTTTAGAAGTACTTTAAAATTGGTTTGGAACGCGTTTTGTGATATCGAGGTCCAAACGGAAATCCGAGACCAGGAATAGTTCTGTCATGTCATTTAAGACTTGCACGTAAAATTTGGTGTCATTCCGAGTAGTGTAAGTACGTTTCGGCGCATTGGAGGTAAATTGAAGAACTTGAAGTTCTAAAGTTTGGTTCAATTGGTTTTGGGGTGCGATTCTTAGTTTTAATGTTGTTTCAGGCGTTCTGAGAGTTCGAGCGAGTCCGTTTTATGATTTCAAACTTGTTAGTATGTTTGGATGGGGGCTCCGGATACCATTCGGATGCGCAAGTTAAGTTTGAAGCTCAAAAGAGCTGCTGGTGCACCAGTTTTGGTGTGCCCGCACCTGCGGTTAGGCAGCCGCAGGTGCGAGCCTCATCTCGTAGATGCGGCCAAGGGAGGTCAGCCCAGATCCGCAAGTGCGGCCTCTCTTCCGCAGAAGCGGCCCCCAGCCGGCCCAGTGATTCTGCATAAGCGGACCATGGTCCGCAGATGCGAGGGCGCAGGTGCGGCCCATGACCGCAGGTGCGGAAATCACTGGAGGCAGTGAGCCTCATTTATTACGCTTTAAGACCATTTTATCACATCTTCTTCTTCTCTTGGGCTATTTGATAGCTTCTAAGGAAGGGGTTTCGTCCTATCTTTTTGAGGTAAGTAATTTCTACTTAATGTAAGTTTAATACATTTTGGATAGATTTTAACATGAAAATGAGTAGAAATCATGGGTTTAGATGAAAAACCTAGGGCTTAACAAAAATGAGATTTTATCACGAAATTGACCATGAAACTTAGTGAAAATTATATATATATATATATATATATATATATATATATATATATGTGTGTGTGTGTGTGTGTGTGTGTGTGTGTGTGTGTGTGTGTGCCTTAGGTTGTGGGTAACAACTTGTTTCAAAAATTTGTGGAATCCGGGCACGTGGGCCCCGGGATGAATTTATAGGAATCTTGCAATTTGAGTTGGGGAATTGGTTTAATAGTTGGGATATGAACTTTTAAGCCTATATTGATTAGTCTATACTCTATTTGGATAGTTTTGGATTTTTCGGCACCAAATTGAGGGTTTGGGGCATAAGCTTGGACCGGAAAGTAGGCCTTGAAGCGAGGTAAGTCTCTTTTCTAACCTTTTAAGAAGGAAATTTCCCCACGGGTGAATTTAATTAATATGTGATTATTTGTTGAGGCTGCGTGCGCGAAGTGACGAGAGTCCGTACGTAGCTACTACTCTCATGGGAGCGGGTCGTTCGCCTTAGCAGGTTAATAGATCTATCTATAGTCTGTGTCGTTTGACCCTCGGCAGTGCACGGTTAACATTTATGTTGGATCGAGTCGAACGTCCTCGCTGGAATCTGTGTATGTATGATATTAGAACTGGAAGCCTTTTTATAATTGGTATAAATTTACTGTTTTAGAGATCAATTGTTTTATATGAAGGAAGTGTTTTAGTTTCACGAAAATGATGGAAGAACTGTTCAGTTTTTTCTTGTTCTGAATTTATTGTAGTTCTATATATCGTGTTTATTTAGAATCACACATTATTATTTTGTTGGCCCTAGTATGTGTCGAAGTAGACCCCTCGTTACTACTTCTTCGAGTTAGACTAGATACTTACCGGGTACATATTTTTATGCATTCATGCTACACTTCTATACTTGATTGTACAGGATTTGAGGCGGGTGCATCTGGTCACTAGTCCGGCGCGTAGATTGATTTTCCAGTTCGAGACTGTTGAATCAAGTCACTGCATGGTTCTGAAGAATGACAAATGTCAACACAGTTGAACCAGGTCCATCAGGGCAAACACAGACAAGCAGACTAGATGGCACGAGAAGAGTCCATGCGCAGGAGATAAACATCATCTCTGGAAAAAAAGGGTTATCTCCTAAGAGAAAATGTTGCAAATTGATAAGGAGATGGACTTCGTATTCAGGTAGGATATAATCAAGATAAAGGAAGATCAAGGAAGTTGAGATAGACGAAAACTCTTCCACCAAGGAAGAGTTGCATCAGAATTGTACATCAACATCTCAACTACTAATTATGTAAATTGTCGAAGTATTCCTGCTGAAGAGTTGCGCACACACACAGAAGTGAAACAAGAATTGAAAGCAAAATTACCAAAGCACTTTTGCAAGCAGTTCATGTGAAGAATCCTTGTGCGACTCAAAAGCTACTTGAACCAGCTCGAAGAACTAGTTCCATCTGTTGTCTTTTGAGTCTAGTTGTTTGTAGTAGGTGATTACAAATTGTATCTTTCAGCTTTATCAAGAAGCAATTGTAATAGGTACACAGTATTCAAGTTATAGTTAACTTGAAGTTTGTCGCAATTAGCTAGAGGCTAGTTTACCACAAAGGGATTAGAGTTAGTCCTTAGGTTTACAAAAGAGTTTATTTTGTAAATGTTGTTTGGATCATTGTCATAGTGAAGAGTTTGGGAAAATCCTACTGGGAATTAGGTCGTGGTTTTTTCACCTTTTGAGCCAGGTGTTTTCCACGTAAAATTGTTGTGTTCTTTTATTTCTGCAATTACTTTTCCGCAAACTGTAGAAGTTGGAACACCTAGAAGAACCCCCCCCCCTCTTGTGTGGTATTGACGTATAAACATCAATTGGTATCAGAGCAGGTTATCCTTGATGAGGCTAACACCTTGGAAAAAGATCAAAATGAGTGCACCACCTGAAAACTGGGAAGGGCAATCAACTGCAAGGCCACCACTCTTCGATGGACAGTATTACTCCTGCTGGAAGAATAGGATGAAAGATCACTTGATTGGAGAAGACTATGAACTCTGGGACATAGTCACTGATGGTCCTTTAGCCACCATGAAGAAGAATGTTGAAGGAGTAGATGTGCCAAAGACTAGAGTTGACTGCACTGCTGAGGATTTGAAGAAGTGGGAGAAAAATACCAAGGCCAAAAAGTGGCTAGTTTGTTGACTTGGTCTAGACGAGTATAGTAGGATTCAAAGTTGCACCACTGCCAAAGAAATATTGGATACCTTGCAAGTAGCCCACGAAGGAACACCTCAAATGAAAAGATCAAGAGGTACTCTACTATACTCCCAGTATGAAAACTTCACTATGAAAGAAGGAGAGACAATCCAAGAGATGTACACGAGGTTCACAACACTGACAAATGAACTCAAGTCTCTTGGAAGAATCATTCTTGAAGAGGACAGGATGGAGAAGATCCTGACAAGGGTCTTACAAATTTCCTGGGAAAGAAAAATCACTTCTATTCAAGAATCCAAAAACATGGCAACCCTCAGGTTGGACGAGCTAATTGGAAACCTCACTGCCTACGAACTTAGAAGGCAGACAATGAAAATGGATGCTCCTAAGAAGGAAAGAAGTCTAGCATTGAGAATCACTGAAGGAGCAGATCTGGAGGAAGATGAGATGGACATGATCACTAAGGAATTCAGAAACTTCCTCATAAGGAAAAAGGGCATCTCAAGAAGTGCAAACTACAACAAAGCAAAAGCTCCAGAAAGGCCAACCAACGAGGGATGCTACAAATGTGAAAAAACTGACCACCACATCAAGAACCTCAGTGGGAAGTAGAATGGAAAATGGAGAGATCTGAACGAAGGAACAGGAAGAAGGAACTGGTCCAACCCAAGAAAGCCACAACAAAAGCTATGGTTGCTGCTTGGGGGGGAAGATCAAACGAAGAATTAGAAGATGTTGAGAATGAAGAACAGGCACTCATGGAAATTGGTGAATCAGATGATGAATCATATGATGAACCAGAGGTAAGTATATCCCATCTCAAAAACAAGATAAAATTCCTATCTAAAGAAAAACTCTTTGAGTTGCTACTTGATTTCATGGATGATTTCGAAGAAACAAACAAAGAGAAAGAACAATTGTCTAAAGAGTGTGTAATGTTAAAAGAAAAGTGCAAGAACCTGGAAGTCAGAGTAAGTGAATCTGAAAAAGAAAACACTGCCTTGAAGAACCAGGTTCATCCACTTGAAACTAAGATCCTAGAGCTAAAATCTGAAAATTTAAAACTAAAACTAGGAACTAGCAAAAAGACTGTTGATCATTCTCAAATCATGTTAGAAGAAAATGTGGGAAAACTAAAGGATAAGATGTACACTAAGGATGAACAGATAAGGGTACTAAAAGAAGAACTTGGAAAAGTCAAACATGAATTAGATCGAACTTGCAAATAGAATAAATCCTCTGATGCCTTGACATGGCTTCAAGAAAATCATATTAGCAACAGAAGAGGACTTGGCTTTGGGATTCAATTGCTCAAATGGGATCCCAAAAGCAAGTTTCTCACTCTTCCGGAGAATAAAATCTGCACCCACTGTGGTAAGACTAGCCACTACAAAATTGAGTGTACTGCAAAAGAGCAGGCCAGTTGAAGAAATGAAAGTTTTGTACGAAAGAAAAACCGATTACCAAATTGGGCCAGAAAAAGCTTGATTCATCCTTTCTCTCATAGAAAAGGACCCAAACTAGTTTGGGTCCCTAAGACTAACTCTGATTTCTTGTTGTGGGTTCAAGTGAGAGGAAGCAACCAAATTTGGTACTTAGACAGCGGCTGCTCAAAACATATAACAGGGAACCAGGAACAGTTTCTTTCACTTGAAAACCTCAAAGGAGTAAATGTCTCCTTTGGAAATGGAAATAAAGGTAAAATTATTGTCTTTGGTAAGGTAGGTAAGGATGACACACGTTCCATTGAGAATGTGTACTTGATAGATGGCTTTAAATATAGCATGATCAGTGTGTCACAATTGTGACAGAGGTAACTTGGTTGCATTCACTTCCACAAAATGTTTTGTGATTAACTTGCTTACTGACAAGATTGTTTTGCAGGGAAAAAGAGTGAATAACATTTATGTCATAGACATGTCCACACTATCAGAAAATGAACTCACTTGCTTAAGTGTGCTGGATAGTGATCCCCTCCTTTGGCACAAAAGACTTGGTCATGCTAGTCTAAATCAGCTTAACAAATTAGTCTCCAAGGACTTAGTGGTAGGGCTTCCTAACATTAAGTTCAAGGAAGACAAATTTTGTGAGGCATGTGCAAGGGGAAAGCAGGTAAGATCCTCATTCAAAAGCAAGAACATGGTCAGTACCACCAGGACGTTGGAACTGGTTCATATGGATCTATGTGGTCCTATGAGAACTCTGAGCAGCGGTGGTAAGAAATATGTAATGGTGCTAGTTGATGACTACTCAAGGTTCACTTAGACCTTGTTTCTGACATCTATAGATGAAGCATTTGATATGTTTACTTCATTTGTTAGAAAAACTCAAAAACAGTTAGGACATCAACTAGGATCAATAAGATCTGATCATGGTACTGAATTTGAAAATGTAAAGTTTGCTGAATTATGTGATGAACATGGCATAAATCACAATTTCTCTGCCCCTAGAACCCCACAGCAAAATGGGGTTGTTGAAAGAAAGAATATAACTCTTGAAGATATGGCTAGAACCAGGCTTCTTTCTAGCAAACTACCCCATAGCTTCTAGGCATAAGCAATAAACATTGCATGCTACGTAATAAATAGATGCATGATCAGACCATTGGTAGAGAAAACTCCTTATGAATTACTTAAAGGGAGAAATCCCAACATATCCCACCTTAGGTCTTTTGGATGCAAGTGCTTTGTGCACAACAATGGCAAAGACTCCCTAGGTAAATTTGATCCCAGAAGTGATGAGGGAGTATTCTTGGGATATTCATCACATAGAAAAGCTTATAAAGTATATAATAAAAGAAATATGTGTGTAGAAGAAAGTGTGCATGTTGTTTTTGATGAAACTAACACTCTCTCTGAGAGAGAGAAACCAAAAGATGAGAGCTTGGACTGGTCAGAAGAAGTGAACAAACTGGAGCAATATTGAAGATGGAACAGGTGATGGACCAGGTCCAACTAACCCAAGCAACATGACATGGGGAACTCAACAGCAAACTACACTGGAACTTGGACCTGATCCTGCTCCACAACAACAAGACACCGTGGGATCATCAAGTCGTGAACAATTGGTGCTCAAACCACACAGATATCAAAGTTCTCACCCCCTTGAGAACATCATAACATATTTGACATCTGGAATCAAAACTAGATCCTCCTTGAAAAATCTGTGTGCATTTGATGCCTTTCTATCTTTGATCGAACCAAAGAACATTGTTGAAGCCTTACAGGATGTTGACTGGGTAAATGCCATGCAAGAAGAGCTAAATCAATTTGAAAGAAGTCAAGTTTGGCACTTGGTACCCAGACCACTGGATAGATCAGTGATTGGCACAAAGTGGGTCTTCAAGAACAAACTTGATGAAGATGGAACGGTTACAAGAAACAAGGCTAGACTGGTTGTCCAAGGATATAGTCAAGAAGAGGGAATTGACTATGATGAGACCTTTGCTTCTGTGGCAAGACTGGAGGCAATCAGACTTCTTATAGCATTTGCTGCCCACATGGAATTCACTCTCCATCAGATGGATGTAAAAAGAGCTTTCCTCAATGGCTACCTAAAGGAAGAAGTATTTGTCAAACGGCCTCCAGGATTTAAAAGCAAGGAGACACCTGACCATGTGTATAAACTTGACAAGGCTTTGTATGGACTCAAGCAAGCACCAAGATCATGGTATGAGTGGCTATCTAAATTCCTTCTAGAACATGACTGCAACCTTGTTCTTAAAAGAAAAAGGTAAGGATCTCCTGGTAGTGCAAATATATGTAGATGATAATCATATCTGGGGCAACTTCTGAAAAATTGAGTAAGAAATTTCCCAAGCTTATGGGGAGTGAGTTTGAGATGAGTATGATGGGTGAGCTAAACTTCTTTCTAGGCTTGCAGATTAAGCAAAACTCAAACGGAACAATGATCCATCAACAAAAATATGTGAAAGAATTGCTCAAAAGATTTAAAAAGGAAGACTCAAAGGAAATAGACACCCCCATTGATACAGCTACAAAATTAGATGTGGATGAACCTGGTTCATCCGTTGATCAAAAGTTGTACAGAGGGATGATTGGGTCTTTATTATATCTCACTGCTAGCAGACATGACATTGTTTTTAGTGTAGGTTGTGTGCTAGATTTCAGGAAAATCCAAAGGAGTCCCATCTAACTGCAGTGAAGAGAATTCTGAGATATTTGAAAGGCACCACTGACTTATGCCTTTGATATCCTAAAGGTAGTAATTTCGACCTTGTAGGATATGCTGATGCAGATTATGTAGGTTTCCTGGTTGACAGGAAAAGTACTTCAGGTATGGCTCACTTTTTGGGATCTTGACTTGTGTCTTGGGCCACTAAGAAACAAAACTCAATAGCCTTGTCTACTGCTTAGGCTGAATATGTGGTTGCAGCATCATGTTGTGCTCAGTTGCTATGGATCAAGCAACAACTCATGGACTTTGGTAAGAGGTTGGATGAATTTCTATTTTATGTGAAAATACTAGTGCCATTAGTATGACGAAGAACTCGGTTCATCATAAGAGAACCAAGCACATAGATGTCAGACACTATTTCCTAAGGGATAATTACGAAAAGTGAATGATCTCAATCGAGTTATGTGCCACTGACAAACAAATTGCAGATATCTTTACTAAAGCACTAAGTAAGGAGCATTTTGAGAGAAACGGGTTAGAATTAGGGATGATTAAGATCGCCTAATTGAAAAACAAAAATGAAAAATTTTATTAAAAAAAAAAATTGGCTAGAAACACTGAAATAGGTAACTAACCAGATTAATAATTGCTCGGTTTCATGTCCTAAATGCCATACTCTATTTCCATGTGTTAATATGACTCCTTGGTTGCTAATGATATTTTTCTATTTTTTGTAAATTGAGGCCAAAACTAGAGACTCTAACATGATGAACCTGTTTCATCGTGGATGGTTTATCTGACTGACAAGGTACGTTCTCATCACTATACACCTATTGAAATAATTACAGTCACACATGAACAGGATTCTATCTATATTTGGTTCATTTCAAATTATCAGTACTTATCCCAAAATGAACTCGTTCCAAAGAGTCCAATCGAAGCCTTATTAGCCTAGACTATAGGGAGTCATAACCATCTAATCTACTGACACTCCTGCATCGATTAGACTTTTTCTTGACCAATAATTAAGCCTGTTGTGAATTTATTAACCACACCTTTAAATAGCCATCATTACCTTTCTAATTCATCATTCTCTCTTCTTCAAAAAGCATAACCATCGAACCTAGTTCATCATTCCTATCAACCAAAGTGATCAAAATTTCTTCTCTCCAAGTCTTCATAACCATGTCTTCCACACCACCCCCAGCCACATCCTCATTAACCACCCCTGAAAACAGTGTCGCTCTTGAAGACACTGGTTCAAACTCTCCATCACACCACAGCTCCTCCTCACAATCCCAAGACTCTATAGTTCCAGAACCTACTCCTTCACCCCAACCAACTCCAACCGTTACACCAAGCCCCACTCCAGCCCCCAGGAAACATCGGATAAAAATGCTAGCCAGGAAAACAGTTGCATCTGGTTCTCTTGCCAAGAAATTGAATGAAAAACTTCAGGCTATCCAGGCTCAAGATTCTGAAAATTCAAGTGAGTCTTTCAAATCTGCAAATGAGGAAGAAGCAACAGGTTCATCTGATACTGAGAAAGCAACCCCTGAAACTAGGTCTGAACCTGAAATGGCTGAAAATAGGTTTGTTCTGATCGGGTCTTTAGTAGATGTAGAAATACATGATAGGAGAAGGAAAGTTGGGAAAAAGACAGAATTTAGGAGAGAGGGAGAAGGGAATTCTGAAAAGGGAATTGGGAAGGAAGGTTCCCTACTGGCTATCTATGGCCCCGCTACTGTGATCGCTTAGGAGGGTGTCAAGGACTTAGGGGGAAGCAACTCTGGAGAAGCAGCAGAAGGACTGGAGAGTCTACAACATGCAGTGGATGAACCTGGTTCATCTATTGAAGAAACTCTGGCTGACTTGATGAAAAAGTTGGGGGAAACCTACAAGCCTAAGAAGAAAAGAACCCCCAAATCCAAGAAAGTTGATACTCCAGTACAAACCAAGAAGAGAAAGGCCTCTTCAATTGTTGATGCTCCTGCCCCTAAGAGTCGTGCTACTAGAAGTATTGTCAAGCAAAGTGAAGAAGAGATGGAAAAAGCTCTGAGGGAGAGCAAAGAATAAAGCTGCCAAAGGAAAGGCAAAGGTTGGCGAGCCTGTTGAGGCATTTCAGATTGATGATGATGAGATGGACCTGGTCCATCAAGAAGAACAACCGGCTCAGGTTGAAGTTGAGACACCCAAGCCCAAGAAGGCCAAGACTTCTTCAAAGAAGTCATCTTCTGTGTCTGCCAACCCTACAACCATTTCCAAGCGAACCAGGTCCAAACGAAAGAAGGTTAAAATCAATGATGATGTTGAGTGGAGTGGAGAAGAAGTAGATGAATCTGGTGGAGAAACAAATGATAAGCTAACAAACTTTGAGAAACGTACTATTTTGAAGGGAAAGCTATTCAGGGATCTTGAGGAATCTGGGATGATCTTTCTTGTGGACACCTTGGATGTGCAAGGTTGGAAGGACCTGGTACTTCATATTGACGGCAGGCTGGCAAGAAATGAGCTTGTGGAATTCATGGCAAATGCAGAAGTCAAGGATGGAAGGGTTTCCACTAGGGTACAGGGGGTTGAGATCTCTTTTGATGCCAAAGAATTGGGCGAGATACTTGGTATTCCCTATGAGGGATATGATGACTATACCAGGCAGAGGTGGCCAAGCTTGGATGGACTCCCTTCAGCTCTTCAAATCACACGGTTCTTCAGTGAGAAGGAGAAGGAGATGGAACCTAGGCCAGTGTTCAAAAGTGAGATGAAGCCACGACACAAACTATTCTTTGAGTTTGTCATCAAGTGATTACTTCCCAGGCAAGAGCGAAGGCATATTACAAGTTACCTGGATCTTACTCTCATGGAATGTTTGTACCGTGGTCGGCAGATTAATTGGCCATCCTTCATCATCCAACTAATGGACAGGGTTGTAAATGGCTCCAAGGCACATGCTATACCATATGGGTTCATCCTAACTGATGTGTTTTCTCACTTCAAGGTGCCAGTGAAGAAGGCTAAAATGGCGACTGCTAAGGATCACTTTGGGAAGAACATGCTACTGACATGTGACTACACTGTGAATATTCCTGAGGATGAACCTGGTTCATCTAGGAAAATTCATGTTAATAGCAAGGTCAGGACGTTTGTGCATGAAGGTGAGGTCAAGGATGTTGAGATCCTTCGTTTAAAGACTCACCTTACAGAGGTTGAAGCTGAGCGGGATGCTCTCAAAGCTGAATTAGCTAAGGAAAAAGAGAAGAATGAGGGTGTACTGCAACAGATGCTCTCCCTTCTTCAAGCAAAGAACCCAACCTCTACCCCTTCCCAGCCTTAGGTTTCCAGTGCCTCCAAAAAACCCTCTATGACCCAGTTTGGGATTGTATGTTTATGTTCTGATTTCTTTGTTTTTGCTCTTGGTTGTGACTGTTTTTATTTCTTTTTATGTATGGTGCATGATCAATTATCCAATCAATGAATTTTGCTATTATGTTATTGACTTCTTCCTCAGTTTCTTAAATAGCTTACATTTCTTGGTTTCTTTTGACGATAAATTCATGATTTGCACCTGCAGTTGCCTCAATGGCCATGAGTAATTATTAATATTCTGGTAAGTTTATCATTTTGCAACTTTTCGATGATGCCAAAAGGGGGAAGATGTGCTTTTCAAAGATTGGTGATGTTTATAACCTAATGAACCTAGTTTCTCCATGATAAATGCTTAATGCTATAAAAAGTATCTATATTGGATTGAAGTATTTACAGGTTTAAGCACAGAGTTTGTCATCATCAAAAAGGGGGAATATTTTGAATCAAGTCACTGCATGGTTTTGAAGAATGACAAATGTCAACACAGTTGAACCAGGTCCATCAGGGCAAACACAGACAAGCAGACTAGATGGCACAAAAAGAGTCCATGCGCAGGAGATAAACATCATCTCTGAAGAAAAGGGGTTATCTCCTAGGCGAAAAGGTTGCAAATTGATAAGGAGATGGACTTCGTATTCAGGTAGGACAGAATCAAGATAAAGGAAGATCAAGGAAGTTGAGATAGACTAAAATTCTTTCACCAAGGAAGAGTTGCATCAGAATTGTACATCAACATCTCAACTACTGATTCTATAAATTGTCGAAGTATTCCTGTTGAAGAGTTGCGCACATACACAGAAGTGAAACAAGAATTGAAAGCAAAATTACCAAAGCAATTTTGCAAGCAGTTCATGAGAAGAATCCTTGTGCGACTCAAAAGCTACTTGAACCAGCTCGAAGAACCAGTTCCATTTGTTGTCTTTTGAGTCTAGTTGTTTGTAGTAGGTGATTACAAATTGTATCTTTCAGCTTTATCAAGAAGCAATTGTAATAGGTGCACAGCATTCAAGTTAGAGTTAACTTGAAGTTTGTCGCAATTAGCTAGAGGCTAGTTTGCCGCAAAGGAATTAGAGTTAGTCCTTAGGTTTACAAAAGAGTTTATTTTGTAAATGTTGTTTGGCTCATTGTCATAGTGAAGAGTTTGGTAAAATCCTACTGGGAAGTAGGTCGTGGTTTTTTCACCCTTTGAGCCAGGTATTTTCCACGTAAAATTAATGTGTTCTTTTATTTCTGCAATTACTTTTCTGCAAACTGTAAAAGTTGGAACACCAAGAAGAACCTTGTTCTTCTATAGAGACTGCAATCGAAAATTGGACACCACACAAATCACCCCCCCCCCCCCCCCCCCTCTTGTGTGATATTGATGTATAAAACATCAGATACTACCCGGTGAGCTGCCCTTTTGAGTCGTTCTGTAGTAGCTGGAGTCTTTCTTATGCTTTATTTTCTGTCTATTTCCTTTCAACCAGTAGGCTAGCATTTGTTTTGTATATTCTACTAGATTTCCCATATACTTGTGACACCAGGTCTTGGCAGACACACTAGTAGACTTTTTGATATTTTGGGTTGTATTTAAATGATTACGGTTGCATTCATTGTTCCGTCTAAATCATGTTACATCGGTAAATGATAAAACTATTTTCAGATAATGTAGAATTTTATCTACTTAGTGATTTACTTTATTCGGAAGATTTTTATTTTAATCAATGTTGGTGATAGTAGGTGAATTAGACTATAATTATGCCCTAATGAACCACATTTTGTGTTGCTTTTAATGTAAATATTGATAACAGAATGCTATGATTAGTGTTTTTTGTGCTTTGCAGGTTATATTTCACGAGAAGAGGACTTTGGAGCAATTTGGAGTCAACTATGGAAATGTGAGGCCAATCACAGGGATACCCATGAATTGCACTGGAAATTAAGCGAAAAAAGAACTGAAGACAGGCCACCGTGGTGGAAGGAACTGAAGCCAGAAAAATTAGCTGACTGCGGTCCTGCCGCGGTCCTGCCGCGACCGCGGTGAAACACAAAAATTTCAGGGACTAAAGTGCAAAATACGGAATTTTGTTGCCCAAACCCTATATAAGTATTAGAAGTCCGCCCAAGAGGGGGAGAGACCTATTTTTGAGCATCAATTGGGAGAATATTTGATTGTGAGAAGAGATTTCAACAATTAGACCTTCAAATCTTCTTCTTTCATCTATTATTTCGAGTAGTATGATTTATATTGGGTTTTTGCTATCTTTGAGCATGAGTGGCTAAACAGCCATTATTCTGGGGTTGTGATTTAGCCATGAATATTGTTATTCGACATTAACTTGACCTTGATTGTAATTTGCTCAATATATGGTTATTTCTTCAATTCTGTGTTTAATTGCTTAATTGTCTGGCCAGCAGTTAGGTTCTATATACTATCTATTCTATGCTTGGGAAAGTCGTGTATAGATTAGAGAAGAGTTGAAGAGAGCGTGATCTTAACCTTTCAGGGGAGCGGATTTGTGGTTAGGATAGGAATATACCTAGTCACCGTGCTTAATTAAATATCGTGATATAAGTGCGTTCTAACATATTAATTTCATAGGAATATAGGCGTTAATCTATTGAGAATAGGCGAGCAGTGCTTCGGAAGAAGGCTATGAGAACAATTATCGATTAATTAGGAACCATGAGTGAATTATATGAAAGGAAACGTTGATTAGAATACAATACAAATGGTGAAACAATCACAACCCTGGAATATTTGTCTCTACTGAATACACATCAACACTTTCGTTACTTGATAGTTAGTTAATTCTTAGAATCGTAGTTTAAGCATCGTTACACTATTGGGTTTTGATTTGGGATCGATTGAATAACAATTCTAGTAAATTAGTGAGTATATTATACAAGTCTATGTGGGTTCGACATTCGATTTATCGTTATATTACTTTTTGTACGACCACGTATACTTGCGTGTGCGTTTGGGAGCAACAAGTTTTTGGCGCCGTTGTCGGGGACTTGAATATATATTACTCTCTAGTTTTTACTTTAATTGTTAATTTCATCTAGCATAACGTTACTTGATCATTACTCTAATCTCAGGAACTTTGATTGAATGCGTAGGGTCAGAAGCCAGGACAGACTTGACGGCTTTGACCCCGAACCTGAGAAAACATGTCACAGGAGACTGAGGGAAGCAAGGGATACACACAATATTCAGGACCTCATTCAATTCCCTGTGAACATGGCAGAGGAGAAGCACATGGCGGTTCAGGAGGTAGAAATGCCCAGTATTGCTAATGTTACCTCCAGCATCGTGAAGCCCAGAATCAATAGGCACTTTAAGCTGAAATAGAGCATGATCCAGCTACTTCATGCAAACGGGCAGTTTATGGGTTTTCCGCATGAGGATCCACAGCAGCACATAACTTATTGGAGATTAGTGATACTTATATCACTAACGGGGTCACACCAGATTATGTGAGGCTCACGCTTTTCCCATTCTCTGTGGTTGGCGAAGCAAAGCGATGGCTAAAGGCAGAACCAGCTTATTCCATTATATCATGGAATGATTTGGCAAGAAAATTTCTGGCAAGGTTCTTTCCTTCAGGCAATTCTGCGAAGATCAGAAGTGAGATAGTCTCCTTTAAACAGAAAGCAGGCGAATCTTTATATTCAGCATGGGAAAGGTTCAAGGGATACTCATAGACAATCCCCATCACAATCAGACAAATGAAGTGTTAGTTCACACTTTCATTGAGGGGCTCCATCCCCAAACAAAAATTATGGTAGATGCAGCAGGTGGAGGTCAGGTATTGGAGAAGAATTATGATGAAATATTTGCACTATTGAATAAATTCTCCAAAAGCAATCCAGACTGGCATGGTGAGATGAGAAGGAATGTGGTTCAAAAGTCACCAGGGGTTCTCGAATTAGACGTTGTCTCAGCATTGTCAGCTCAGATTTCTACATTGACTAACCAAGTCAATTAGATGACCCTGATCGTTAACAAGCAACAATCTCAACAATTGCAACAGGTCCAGCCGGTACAACAGGTTCAAATATTTTGTTAAGTTTGTGGAGAGAGTCACCCGAGTGACTCATGCCCAGCCAATCCAGAGTCTGTCTGCTACGTGGGTAATCCAGATAGAGGGCAAGCCAATCAATATGGCAACAATTATAATCCCAACTGGAGGAACCACCCAAACTTCTCTTGGGGTGGAAATCAAGGCACTCAGAGCAATTACAGGCCTCCAGCACCTCAAGCACCTCAGCAACAATACAAGCCACCTCAGGTTGAACAGTCAGCTAGCCTTGAGGAGATCATGAAAAGAATGATGAACGACCAACTTGCTTTCAATCGGAAAATTATGGAAGATAACCAGAAAATGATGGCAGATAACCAAGCCCAAGTGGTAGCAATGAGGAACTTGGAACGTCAAGTGGGGCAACTTGCCAGTGCCCAAAACACCCGACCAACAGGGGCCCTCCCAAGCGACACTGAAGCTAATCCCAAGGCATCTGTTAATGTTGTATCATTGAGGAATGGGAGGCAATTGGAAGAAGTGCAGTCCAAGAAGAGGAAGCAGGTAACTTTTAATGAGAAACCAGCCACTATTGAATCAACATCAGACAATCCAAAAGAATCGGAAAAGCCAGCTGAAGAGGCGGTGGCTGAGAAACCCCCACCATTGGTTGTAAGGCCACCCCCTACGTTCCCTCAAAGGTTGAAAAAGGTGAAAGATAATGTCGCATACAAAAAGTTCCTTGACATGTTGAAGCAGGTACAAATCAATATTCTACTGGTAGATATTCTGCAAGAGGTTCCCAAATACGCTAAATAAATTAAGGACATTGTGGAAAATAAAAGAAGGCTGACTGAGTTTGAGACTATGGCGCTCACTGAGGAATGTAGATCGATAATTCAAAGCAAGCTACCTCAGAAATTAAAAGATCTGGGTAGTTTTACTATCTAAATCTCAATTGCATGCAGTCGGGCGAGCTTTGTGTGATCTTGGGGCAAGCATTAACTTGATGCCACTATCAGTGTTTAGGCAGTTGGGGTTGGGTAAGCCACACCCAACAACAGTGATCTTACAGTTGGCTAACTGCTCCCTTGCTCGTCCTGAGGGAGTGATCGAAGATGTACTAGTTCAAGTGGGCTCCTTCATATTCCCAACGGATTTCATTATCTTGGATTATGAGCCTGATTAGGAAGTCCCATTTATTTTGGGGCGTCCCTTCTTAGACACGGCCGAGCTATTATTGATGTGTGTGAAGGGAAAATGACGATGTGGGTTGGTGATCGAGTGGAGGTGTTTAATGTCTATAAAGCACTCAAATTACCAGTCCACTATGAAGAGCTATCCATGATTACTGTGGTGGAAAGCAAGGGTGCATCTGTGGTTCCCTACATGTGTCCTATTGACCCTCTTGAGCAAGTTTTGGTGGGGTTTAGGAAGATAGTGAAGATGAAACAAGGGGATAAATTGAGAGTGCTCTTGAAATATCCTGCAGTTACATCCATGGGCTAGGAAGATTTGAGGAGTTGAACAAGCATGTGGCCCTGACCCTTCCTAAGCCTTCTATTGAGGAAGCTCCAAAGCTGGAACTTAAACCTCTTCCATCACATTTACGCTATGCTTATTTGGGGAACTCTGAGACATTGCACGTGATCATCTCATCCATCCTGAACAATACACACGAAGAGAAATTTCTCAGAGTACTTCGTGAGCACAAAAAGGCGATTGGATGGACCATTGCAGATATTAAGGGAATCCGTCCATCATTTTGCATGCACAAAATCTTTTTGGAAGAAGGACACCGCCCGAGTGTTGAGCATCAAAGGAGGTCAAATCTCATCATTAAAGAAGTGGTGAAGAAGGAAGTCATAAAATTGCTGGATGCAGGTAGCATCTTTCCTATTTCTGACAGCAACTGGGTGAGCCTGGTTCAACGTGTGCCCAAAAAGGGAGGGATGACTGTGATTGAGAATGAGAAGAATGAGTTGATTCCTACCCGCACTATTACGGTATGGAGAGTTTGCATTGATTATCGAAGGCTCAACAAGGCAACCCGCAAGGATCACTTTCCCCTCTCCTTCATTGACCAAATGTTGGACAGATTAGCGGGGCATGAATATTATTGTTTTCTTGATGGTTACTCAGGATAAAATCAAATTGTCATATGCCTAGAGGATCAGTAGAAGACCACGTTTACTTGTCCTTATGGCACCTTCGCCTTCAAGCAAATGTCGTTTGGTCTTTGTAATGCACCAGCCACCTTCTAGAGATGCATGATGGCTATTTTCACTGATATGGTGGAAAATTTCATGGAGGTGTTCATGGATGACTTCTCAGTCTTTGGGTCATCGTATGATAATTGTTTGACAAATCTGAGCATGGTGTTGGCCCGTTGTGAATAAACGAATCTGGTCTTAAATTGGGAGAAGTGCCATTTTATGGTGCAGGAAGGCATCGTGTTGGGTCATAGAGTGTCTAAGAGTGGAATCGAAGTGGATAAGGCAAAAGTGAAGGCAGTTGAAAAGCTACCTCCACCAATTTCTGTGAAGGATGTCCGGAGTTTCTTGGGACACGCAGGATTCTATAGGCGTTTTATTAAAGATTTTTCTAAAATTGCTACTCCTTTGTGCAAGTTGCTGGAAAAAGATGTCAAGTTCAATTTTGATGCAGCCTGCCTGAAGGTATTTGAGGAGCTTAAGAAGAAACTGGTAGATGCCCCCATAATTGTTGCACCTGATTGGTCCGAACCATTTGAACTTATGTGTGATGCAAGTGACCATGCAGTGGGGGAAGTGCTTGGCCAAAGGAAAGACAAGGTGTTTTACTCCATTTACTATGCGAGTAAGAACCTTGATGATGCACAGCAGAACTACACCACCACTGAAAAGGAACTGCTAGTTGTGGTGTGGGACTTTGAAAACTTACGGGCATACTTGGTGGGAATGAAAGTCATAGTCCACACAGATCATGCAGCAATCAGGTATCTATTTACAAAGAAAGAATCTAAAGCTAGACTGATGCGTTGGGTTTTATTGTTGCAGGAATTTGATGTGGAGATACGATACCGGAAAGGCACTGAAAACCAAGTAGCTGACCATCTGTCAAGGCTAGAAAAACATGACCATGTGGAGGAGGGTGGAGAAATTAAAGAAGTGTTTCCTGATGAGCAACTTTTTTCTATAACCCAAGACCCTCCTCCATGGTATGCAACTTTTGTGAATTATCTAGTGAGCGGGGTACTTCCTCCGAAAATGGAATCTGAGGCAAGGAAGCGATTCTTACGTGATGTGAAGTTTTACTACTGGGATGAGCCATATTTATACAAGGAATGTGGTGACCAGTTAATGAGGAGATGTATTCCTGATAAAGAGGTGGAACTGGTGTTGTATGATTGTCATGCATCACCTTATGGGGGCCATCATGGTGGCGATCGAACAGCGGCGAAGGTGCTACAGTCTGGGTTCTTTTGGCCAACTCTATTCAAGGACGCACATGCGTTTGTTAAAAAGTGTGACCAGTGCCAGAGAACAGGAATGATCACGAGGAAGCACGAGATGCCCTTGAACAATATCCTGGAGGTAGAGATTTTTGATGTGTGGGGGATAGATTTTATGGGTCCATTCCCACCATCCAGAGGAAACAAATACATTCTACTACTAGTTGACTACGTGTCGAAATGGGTGGAGGAAATTGCATTGCCAACAAATGATGCCATGGTTGTAGCTGCGTTTATGAAGAAGAACATATTCTCGAGATTTGGGACTCCACGTGCCTTGATCAGTGATGAAGGAACCCATTTTTGCAATCGGTTGTTGAATAACCTTTTAGCTAAATATGGAGTCCGTCATCGAGTTGCGACAGCATATCACCCGCAAACAAGTGGACAAACAGAGGTCTCCAACAGGGACATAAAGTAAATATTGGAGAAAACGGTGAGTGTGAACAGGAAGGATTGGGTCGCTAAGTTAGATGATGCCTTATGGGCATATAGAACGGCTTACAAAATGCCAATTGGGGCGTCACCGTACAAGCTGGTTTATGGGAAGGCACGTCACTTGCCCGTTGAGCTCGAACATAAAGCGTATTGGGCCATCAAAAAGCTAAACATGAACCTTGAAGCCGCGGGTGAGAAAAGATTGTTGCAGTTGGATGATTTAGATGAGTTCAGGCTGCACTCGTATGAAAATGCTAAACTTTACAAATAAAAGACCAAGAGATGGCATGACAAGCATATTAAGCCACGACAGTTCGAGCCAGGCCAACAGGTATTGTTATTCAATTCTAGGATGAGGTTGTTTCCTAGAAAGCTGAAATCGAGATGGTCAGTCCCGTTTGAGGTGGTAAGAGTCACTCCATATGGTGCGCTTGAGCTGCGAGCTATACATGGTGAAAGAACATTTTTGGTGAATGGCCATAGAGTCAAGCACTATTGGGGTGGTACCATGAATCGTGAGTAGACCAAGGTCGTCCTTGCTTATTAGTGGGGAGAGACTCTACGTGGTGTCGCGACGTTAAATCAGGCGCTTCATGGGAGGCAACCCATTGATTGTTGTACTCGTCGTGCCGCGACGTTAAATCAGGCGCTTCGTGGGAGGCAACCCATGATAGTAGTATTTTCTTAACATGTTTTTGAGTGTGCAGGGAAGTTGTGGAAGTGTGTTGAGCAAAATCCTGGGGGATAAAACAAATATGGTAAGGTGAAAACGAGGTTAAAACTAAATAAAATTTGAAACCAAGCTGAAAACCTCGGAAGACCGTCATCACGGCGCGACCGCGGCGAAATAGCTCCTTTGAATCTCGACGCGACCGCGGCGCGAACGCAGTGAAAGACCCCTCTGAACCTCGACGTGGCCGCGGTAGAAAAAGCTCTCTGAATCTCACCGCGGCTGTGGTCGACCACGGCGAGCCATTTCCTGCCCAGGTGCGTCTGAAAAGTTTTTAAAAAAAATTATTTTCTTTTCTTTTCTTTTTTTTATTTCACCTTTATCTTAAAACCCACTAACCCCACCAACCCCTCACCTCCCCTAAATTTTCCCCTTCCCTCCCCAACAAAACAAACGCTCTCCTTCTCTCCCTTTTTTCCCTTATCTCTTCTTCTTCCTCCCACCACTCATCTCTTTCCCCCTCCCACCCAACAGCAGTTCGTCCTCTCCCTCCCTCCTTCCCTCACTTCACCATTGTTGGCTTCTTCAAGTAAGTTTCTCTTTTTCTCTTCTTCTTTTTGTAATTTTTGCTTTTTAATTAGTTTTTATTTTGTAGTAGATCTTGGAGATTTTTGGATAATGGTAGTTTCCCACCAAGTATTGAGTTGTTATATGGTGGGTGTGTCCAATTTGGGGTCAAGTTATGATGGTTGGGGGTGTGTTCAACATTAGTAGTATCTTGTGTGGGGTGGGGTGGTTAATGAGTCTTGGGTGTTCAAGAATGGACTAATTTTCTCTATTTTGGGGGCCTATGTAGGTCGTTTGTGTTAATAATTGGGGGGACATTACTGTAGTTGGGGGCCTAAGTGGGTTAGTATGTTGGAAGTTTAGGAGAATGTAGTAACAATGGGGCTTGTGTGTATGTGTTAACAATTGTGCCCACCCAATGTTTTTGCATTGGCCACTTTTGACGAGTTTGGGTTGTTTGGTGACCGTTGGGTGGTGAAGTCAGAGTAATCGCCCGAATGGCACATTTCTAGGCTCCCCCTAACTGTTGTCCCTTTTTGGTTGCAGGTATCATGGGCCCCCGCAAGCGCAGAAACACTGGCAGCACTTCAGCACCAACCTATGACGCCACCCGCTTTGAGTCCCAGGAGGCTGAGGATCGGTTCAACGCCAAGATTGCCAAGAACTTAGTCCCCGAAGTGCCCATAGACCGGGAAGCCCTGCAATCTGAAAACCCAGCCATGTATGAGGAGATCTAAAGGCGCGGGTTGGGCTTCTTGTTTGAGGAGCCAGAAACTGCTAACATCATGATGGTCTGGGAGTTCTATGCGAACTACCTGAAACATATGCTCCGCTCAGTCGTTGTTAGGGGCAAGGTGGTAGAGGACTCCGTGGAGGCAATTCGTCGGGTCTATAGGCTACCGCAGTTCACCGGTGAAGTTGATTACTACCGGGTCTACTAGTCTCCGGCGGTCAATTGGAACATGTTTATCGAATCTATCTGTCTGGGTAGGCGGCCTACCTGGGTGAAGGAAAACATCACACTCAATTCTAACTCTTTCACCTGGGAGGCCAACTGCTGGTTCACAGTGATATGTAGTCGTTTCTTGCCCACCACCAACACCATTGATGTCAATGGCCCTCGGGCGGTAATGGTGTGGTTCTTTATCAATGGAAGGGACTTCGACGTTGCCCGGGTGATTGGTGATGAAATGTGTATCCGGTCGCCCGATCAGACCAAAGGGTTCTACTTTCCCTCCCTTATCACGAGGTTGTGCAGATTGGCGAATGTGCCCGAAAGGCCTGGTGATGGGAAATTGCCGAAGAAGGCCTCCTTCAGAGCTGCAAAGATAAATGTGGTCAAAGACGTTGTCGCGCCCATAGAAATTGATGATGATGAGGCGGTCTCACCCCCTGTTGCACCACCGCGGAGGTCCCATGATGGGTCAGGTCTCTCTAGGTCCCGGTCTGGCGCTAGAATGCCCACTATGGAGGAGGAGATGGCGGATTTTGTGCACTTCAGTGGATGGCCTTCACGTACGATTGGATGCAATGTCCAAACGGCAGGCTAAATCAGAGAGCAGATTTATGGCGTGGTTCCGCGCAATTAGGAGGGCCTGCAATGTGGACCCAACCTCCGTCTCCGACTCCGAGTGAACTCCAGGGAAGTTTCCTTACCGCTCTGTGCTTTTATTGTCATTTGTCATGAGGACATGCCATATTTTTAAGTGTGGGGTGGGAGATTTAATTGTTGTTGTTGTATAATTGTACTGGTTATGTGACTTGTGTATATTTGTGGTTTGTTCTAGTTGTGTTTTGTTAATTCGCCTTGGCCCGAAGACGGACACGACGGGTCTCTTGAGGGTTTAAGTCGAATATATAAAATGTAGGAGACGCTTCCTGATAACGGACCACTCAGACAATCTTCTTGAGGGAAGTAGTCTAAAGAAAAGACCAAAAACATTTTTTCTTTTCTTTTTAGGTAGTGTAGTAATTTTCCCCTTGGTTTTTATTTTGACCACGGTTCTTTTCCAAGGGTTTAGCTTGAACCGGGTTAGGTAGATTTGTTTCTCTTTTTGTAGTAGTGATTAGGACTCTCTTGGGAAAGAAGGGCAAAGGCGAGAATGCACCCCTCAGTGTATACACCTGACAACAATCGAAACAAACTCTAGGGTGTGACGCTTAGGCTCACTTGTAGACTCATGTATAATGCCTTAATTTGCACACTGTGTCTAACTTGAATACTCACTTGAGTGTGTTGATGAACCAATTCGGAATGGATTATATGCCGTGTGTGTGAGGTAATTACATCTTATTCTATGTCTGCATATGATACCTAGAACTTGCCCTGTGTGTGTACGAAGCGAAATAGAAGTTTGTTTGGTCTTAGAAAGGATATAGGAAATTCTTTGTGAAGCCTGCATAAATGTATCTCCGCCGGCAAACAATGTACCATAGTTAACCCCTTTTGAGCTTAAAGTCTATTTCTTTGATAACCATATAACGACCCATATCCATGTGTTGAATAGCTTGACTGTTTGAACCCTGTACCTCCTATGAGCACTTGAATTGTTAGAAAATATATAAAAGTCAAAGTGTGGGGTGGTAGTGTGGTCGGTAAGGAAAATCATGGAAATAGAATGAAAGGTGCAATGGTATAAAATAAAATAAAAAGGAAGAAGTGAAGCCACTTAGGGAAAAAAAGGAGAAAGAAAAAGGACAATGAAAATACGTAGTCCTAAATATTGAGTGGCAAGAAAAAGACAGTTGCACCTAAGAAAAGTGGGGTGAATTATGAAACAAAATGTGGAAAACAAGTTGGCTGAGCAAGGAAAATGGGCTGAATGTTGAAGTCAATGTATTAAAAGTGCTCAGGGAGGTTAGTCACTATATCCAAATGTATCCTACATGTGCCTTAGCCTACATTACAACCAAATAAAGACTTATTGATCTTAGACTGAATGAACTCGATTAGTAGAGTATTACACTACGGGAAATCCTATGGCGTATCTGTGTGACATATGAATGTTCTTTGTTGAGAGTGAGTGAGTTCTTTCCATCTAAAGTTCCTGTTGTTCTGATTTTATCTTTGTGGAACTTCTCTCAATTGTGTGATGTGAGGGCATATAATTCAGGAAGAAAAGGTAAATCTTCACCTCTGTATAGAGTACTATGAGGAAGCAAAAGTGTAGCATGGCATGTAGAGTCTTCACTTGAGGTGTAGTGGTTGCACAACTTGGAGTGTTTCTTGTAAAATGACAGGTGTCATAAAGGAATAATGCATGAGATGATTAGGCCTAAAAGTGTGGTTTAGCTGCCCGAGGACGAGCAAAGGTTTAAGTGTGGGTTGTTGATAATAAGTGAATTAGACTATAATTATTCCCCTAATGAACCACATTTTGTGTTGCTTTTAATGTAAATATTGTAACAGAATGCTCTGATTAGTGTTTTTTGTGCTTTGCAGGTTATATTTCACGAGAAGAGGACTTTGGAGCAATTTGGAGTCCACTATGGAAATGTGAGGCCAATCACAGGGATACCCATGAATTGCACTGGAAATTAAACGAGAAAAGAACTGAAGACAGGCCACCGCGGTGGAAGGAACTGAAGCAAGAAAAATTAGTTGACCGCGGTCCTGCCGCGACCGCGGTGAAACACGAAAATTTCTGGGACTAAAGTGCAAAACACGGGATTTTGTTGCCCAACCCCTATATAAGTATTAGAAGTCCGCCCAAGAGGGGGAGAGACCTATTTTTTAGCATCAATTGGGAGAATATTTGATTGTGAGAAGAGATTTCAACAATTAGACCTTCAAATCTTCTTCTTTCATCTATTATTTCGAGTAGTATGATTTATATTGGGTTTTTGCTATCTTTGAGCATGAGTGGCTAAACACCCATTATTCTGGGGTTGTGATTTAGCCATGAATATTGTTATTCGATATTAACTTGACCTTGATTGTAATTTGCTCAATATATGGTTGTTTCTTCAATTCTGTGTTTAAATGTTTAATTGTCTGGCCAACAGTTAGGTTCTATATACTATCTATGCTATGCTTGGGAAAGTCGTGTATAGATTAGAGAAGAGTTGAAGAGAGAGCAATCTTAACCCTTCAGGGGAGCGGATTTGTGGTTAGGATAGGAATATACCTAGTCACCGTTCTTAATTAAATATCGTGATCTAAGTGCGTTCTAATAGATTAATTTCATAGGAATATAGGCGTTAATCTATTGAGAATAGGCGAGTAGTGCTTCAGAAGAAGGCTATGAGAATAATTATCGATTAATTAGAAACCATGAGTGAATTATATGAAAGGAAAAGTTGATTAGAATACAATACAAATGGTGAAACAATCACAACCCTAAAATATTTGTCTCTACTGAATACACATCAACACTTTCGTTACTTGATAATTAGTTAATTCTTAGAATCGTAGTTTAAGCATAGTTACACTATTGGGTTTTGATTTGGGCTCGATTGAATAACAATTCTAGTAAATTAGTGAGTATATTATACAAGTCTCTGTGGGTTCGACATTCGATTTATCATTATATTACTTGTACGACCACATATACATGCGTGTGCGTTTGGGAGTAACAAGTTTTTGGCTTGCCTAACAATGGTGTTGGGCGTCACCACAGCCTAATACGAAATGGGTCGTGACATTACAAAACAAAAACTTCAGGCAAAACATGATGTAGTTTTATTGAACTGAAGTTTGTCATTGCACTATGAACTGAAGTTTGCATGATTGCCTTTGCAAGTCAAGCCAAACTTCATGCAAAAATATCTGAAGTTTTGCTACACTTCAGGCAAAACATTCTGAAGTTCAAACTTCAGACATAGATTTTTGCTACTTCAGGCACGTATGTCTGAAGTTACGTGAAAAGTGGGTACGCTTGTAATTATTTTTTGCAAAGCGGGTATAAGTTAAAAGGTGACCCAAAAAGCGGGTGTAGTCCATAAATGTTAGTAACTCAAATATATCCTAAACCAAAATCAAATCAATACTAATGCTAATAAAACATTCAATTCAATTGTACTATGAATAAAAATAGTGTTGGATATCTATTTTTTATTTTTTCATGGTTTAGATAAAATTTATAACTTATTTTTCTTTTAGTAGTTAGTCATGTAGATAATCGTACTTATTAGTCGTAATTTTGAATTATGTTTGTTTCAATTATGGCTTATTAATAATATTTATTTTATACAATTTTATTATCTTTATTGTTGAATATTTTACTACAATCCTATGACTCATCTCATATTTAAGTTATTTTATTGAAAAACACCTTATTAGTTCTGTCTTACTAGGATTAAAGAAATATTCGGAGCACAAATTCTACGTTTTGTGCTATGAAGACTTTCTGAAAAACGAAAAAACCTGAAAACCCGAGATTAAAGAACTCGACTTTTTTTGGTTTGGTTTGGTATTTAGATTTAATAACCCGATACAATTGGTTTGTTTTAGTTTGATAATTAGAAAATTCGAACCAACCCGACTTATGTACACCTCTAACAAAAACAATTAACTCAATGGATTTTCTAGAAAAGGTATACTGTGTATGCAAACATTTTCCTTATCTTGGAATTCAAACGGATTGTTTCGGATAAATCCTCGGCCACTTCTCATTTTCATAATTTCTTTTTTAAAGCACTTATACATTTTCCTCCTATTTTAAATAGGACAACAACTTGAGTTCCATTTTTTGTAATTTCTCCATCTCAGGAGTAAGTCAATAAATATTAACAAGAGTAGATGTTGCTCTTTATGTGCCAAAAAGCAAAAGGGACAGGTAAGCCTAGTCTAATTTGCAGGATTTACACCAAGTTGCCTACAATACTTGTCATATCAATCAATGCTATTGTGCTAGTGCTCTTCCCATTACTTGTTGTACCTTGTTTTATAGCATTTAAATATTGGTATGCTACAAAAGAGAAGCTCCACTTATATGAGTTTTGCAAACAATATCTGTTCCTGAACTCGGATAAGTGGACTAAACTAAACATTTCTCAAACTTGTTTTCAGACTTACTCCCAACTAACTTAACTGCCACGTACTACTTAACAAGCACGAGGTATCAGTGTCGCAAGCTACTCGTATCAAAAAGGCCAAGTCACAGTGATTGTCTGAAACAAATTAGTCGAGTTCTAAGCACTGAAAGTTTAAACACAACGTTCTGAGAAAATTGATTTTGTGGATCCAAATGCAGGTGGAATTTGCATATACAGTGGCTACTCTCACTTGAATTATACTACTTGTTAATGTTGAACAGTTGAAGGTTGTCTCTTAATTGACAGTTGGAATTAGTTATTCGTTTATATTGACAATTTAAATCTGATTTGATATTATTTGCTCTTTTACCTAAATATTTCTTTGTAAGCATGATTTGATACCTGATGCAATAATTTTTTATTGACCAACTTTCTATTGTGGCATGTGTATGCCATCAATCGTTTTAGCATATAAGCTCATACAATTTTTGCTTTATGTTTTCCATGTGCATATCGTGCAACACCAAATGTATTTAAGTGGAAGTTTGGACATAAGAATAGTAAAATTCCGGAAAAAAGTGGGGGAAAAAATTCAAGTTAAAATGGTATTTGAGAACTAGAGTTTTGTTTGGACATGAATATAATTTTGAGTTGTTTTTGAAATTTTGTGAATGATCTCAGTGAAAATTTTGAAATACAGCTTCAAGTGAAATTATTCTCATGTCCAAACAGGCTCTAAAACTAGCAACCACTTGTTTTCAATAAATCAACCCTTTCACATTCTCTTTTTCCTTTTCGTTTTATCTCTTTTTCATTTCTCATAGTTGCTGATTGATTCTCAGGAATCAGAGTTTCAGATGACCAGAGAATGAATTCATTTAAAATTTCTCTTCATCCTGCATTCTAAATACGAACTCAACAAGTTCAATTTGATCAAGGACTGAATTTACGTGTGCATTTAATAGCAGCCTTTGTAATAGTTAACTAACCCTCTTCCACCAGCGCCACGCCACTCGACCCCCACCCCACCCCCACCCAATGAAAGAAACCCCACAAGGAAAAAAGGTGGATAGAGAACCTTGACCGTGAATACAGTAAGCAGAGGGAAATATTAACAATGAAGGCATTGATTCAGAAATTACTATGTGCTTTTCATTCCACAAGAAAATGAAAATCCTATAGCTAAAGTTATCCCACATAAGATAGGGCCAAAATAACTGACTTTCATTCATTCAGAAGTTCCCTGTCCAATTCATATGACCCAATTGAGGTTGCTGGTATGCACCAACTTGAGCTCCAGGAGCTGCTGCAGCCATACCAACATTACCAGCCATGGCACTGCCCAAATGATGAGGATTAGCCATTGCAGTAGGCTGAGGAGGATGATACAAGCCCGGATACTGCATATGGGATGACTGTGCAGCAGCTGCTGCTGCATTGAAAGAAGCATGTCCACTGTGAGACGGAAGATACGTGGCATGAGGAGTTTGCCCAGACATGCTATAGTATGATCCTGACTGCAAAGTAGAAATATCCCTTGGATTCATCCACATTTCAGACGTCTCTGCCTGTCAATCAAATGTTCAGAGACCATATCAATATCAAATAAGCAGCCTCCTAAAAATCGAAACTTAGGAACAAAATTAATCAATGGGTCTAACAGCAATAAGTCATGCTCGACAGTCTTCACACAACAATCTTCTCCAATATGAAAGAAGGAAAATGTCCTGGTTCTACATTCTCTAACCTGAGTTAGGGGAAGACAAAATGAATTAGTCGTTTGTTTTTAACCTTTGGTGCACTTAAATGACGCCAAACCATAATTTAGAACCCAGGGAACTTTGACAGCTTCGACGATGAATTTAGAACCAAGGGAATTTTGACAGCTTCGACGATGTATAATGTATGAAATACGTATGAACGGAGGAAGAAAGAGAATTTTCTACTTAAATTGAATTGGAATTTATTGGAATTTTCAACAGATACAAATGGAAAGAAATTGATAAAACATCCCTAGAAACAGACTTCTGCTACTTAGACTTATTAATTAAGTTATAGGATTTTGTATAGGACAACCTAGGCGCAATTTAATAGATTCTTGTCCATGTGGACTCTGTCGGTTTCTCTTCCATTCTTCCAAAGCACCAGAAATATCATATGTTCTGTATTTTCCGCGTTTACACCCCTATGAAGGCACTGATTTTTTTTCCTTAAGGTAAGTAAGTAATGAGAGTATGGCTTGGCTATTGTTGTGATTCATAAATATCAGATAATACAATAAAAAACTGCCATTGAATCATAAAAGTGAGAAGAAACATTGGATATTCACCTGTGGATTAGGAACGTAAAGATTACCATCCTTGTACTTCATCCGAGATGAATCTTCAAGACCTGTTGCACTGCCAATTACACCAGGAGTGTTGATGGCATATCCAGTTGGACTAGTAAAATTCCCAAACCCTGATGCGCTTGTGGGGACAGGCTTGAACTGCTGGATTCCATACTTGAGCCCGTTTGCACTAAGATGGGAACCACCTCCAGGCATCAGCAAGTAGTTGCTTCCATTCGGCGGGTGCGGGTAGGCAGGGTTACTAGAATAGCCAGGCATAGCCATTGGAGGAACATAGACAGGGGAGAAAACATGGCGATATGGCATAAGATTAGCAAAATGGGAAACATGAACTTGGGGATACATCTGGGCAATGGGCTGGTGTTGTTGTAATTGCTGCACCATTGGAATTGTCGATGCAGGCATGCTATTTGCAGCATGCGAACTGAGGGCCTGTAATTCAGAAAACATTAGAAGTTATAATATCACAGAACAAAATCAACCTAGAGTACAATTCATTTATGAACTCGGATAAAACCCAGCAGGGTGATGATAATATGATGGGATATGTCTCTATGCTGACATGAAGTCAGGACAACAATTTGGCTCCTCGAAAGAAGAGGTATGCTTCTTGATTGCTAAAAAGTTTGAAATTTTGCTTTACCTCCTGGGCACCCTGGCCATGAAGAGCTTCATCTACTGCTGGTCTAAAATATGGCATATCATACCCAGTTTGGGGATCATAGGTCTGCTTGCATCCCATCCAAAAGTGCAAAAGAATAAGAGGAAAATGATCAAAGAATTAAAAGAGAACATTAGAAACACTGCCACAACCAAATCACATAGAACATTAACCAAAGAGAACAAAACTCACCGAGAAACTTGATAAGTTAGAAGCATCTTGCTGCTGTTGCGACTCCTGGGGAGTATAAGATGCTCTGTTATCTTGAACCAATCCAACATCTGTATAATTTCCCAAATCCTCGGGGCTTGAAGACTCTCTATTATCTGCCGACTTTTGATCTAAAATTACACCAGATCCAGGAGAAGTCAAGCCTGGATTCTGAACCCGATCATCAGCCAAATCTAATTGCTTGCTCCCAATTTCATCAGTGGAAGGCTCAGAAACCAAAACTGACAGTCTACCACAAAATTAAATCATTTCCAGAATCAGTCAGACATTCAAAATTCAACAAAGGGGAAAATAAAAAGAGTCTGTTGCAGTTTCCAATTGAAAGACAAAATAATTTAAAAGAGAAGTATCAAATAATTAAGGGCAATTCTACTAAGGTCTTAAGTCTTAACAATCTTTGTTTGCTTTTCCTCTTAGCCCCTACAAAGTGGCCAACAAGGCAACAAAATATCCCATGGTTGAGGTAAGTCATACTGGGAAATGAAACAATGGGGAAGGAAACAAATATCATATATAGCACCCCAAAGGTGTGGCCTAGCGGTTAATGAAGTGGGTGAAAACCTACCAAAGTTCATATCCCACAGGACAACAACAACATAACCAGTATTATCCCACCAGAGTTTTAAAAAAATAGTCATCTAAAAGAAACGAGACTGAAAGGGAGTAAAAAAAAAAGACAATAACAATAAGAAATTTCCGAAGTTCACCAACATACAAACAACACACTGACTTCATTTTATTTTCTCATTAAAACCTGACGATCTCCCTAGAATTCATCACCAACAACAGATCTGATCTTTTCCACCATGAAAGAATTGCAGTATCTTTTTCCATTACCTACCTGACTTGGCACTTACATACTGGCAACCCAACCTAGAACCTAACTTATATAACTAGTAGTCATTTTTTTGATAAGGCTATATATATAGTAGTCCTAGAGGTATCAAATAAGCCGGTGCCTTGCTACATAACCTATCTACATTCAATATTATATTCAAATCACCAATATCTTACATGTTGCCCTGAAATGCTCGCGCTTGAAATGAGCAAGTTCTCCATTCTAAACTTAAGCTTCTGTGACATCATGAACTTTATGCAGAAGGAACTGACTTTTTTTTAAAAGGTAATGACATCTTGAATTTTACGCAGAAGGAGCTGACTTCCTGTATTCTTTTCTCACAACACCTTTCGAGGTTATGGAATTGAATATACATGTATGACTATTTAATACTGCCTATACTGTCAAGAGGGATTACACTGGGATATCTAGGATGTTAGCTGCATGCCAACTAAAAGGCTGAATACATATGCAGCCCCTTAAACTTGTCCGAATTTTTCATTTAGACACTTACACTAAGTCTTGTTCCAATTGATCACATAAGCTATTCACAAGTATGCTTATCAGACACAACTTGCTGACATGGCACATATCATGAGATGCACAACATTTGAGCACGTGAAATTGCTCTATGTTAAACTACAACAACTATTTTAGCCGGAAAATATAAGATTTCGCCGGAAAGAATTAATTTTATGGCCATTTTTCTGAACTTGTTATCTTTGCCACTTCTTTTCAGCCATAGATTCAAACTCTCCTCCTTCTCTGCTTCTCAAACTCATTTTTAGCCATTTTTACTGTCAATTACTATGGAGCTAGTTCTGCCATTTTTTAGGCTATACTTTTGAGCCATAGTTCAAATCCATTCGAGGAATAGGTCAGCCCATCTTAGAAAAAGTAACTTTCTTTTTAGAATTTACTCCACAGAATTTACAATTTAGACTTGTTTTAAAGGCTTTGAAGTATTGCGTGATGGAGTATAATGGCATACACTAATTTTGTTTTTTGGTTGTTGAGGAGAGAGAGGTGCCGACAAAATTGGGTGTGGCGTTGTTGGAAACAGTTCAATGGGAACATACTTCTTTTCAAAGTAAAATGCTCACATGGTGGAATCGCTAGAACTAATTTAACAACATATACGAAATCTAAAAAATGTTCAAAGACATATTTCCTCGCCGGATCTTTGAAACTCTTCGCCGGAATCATTTGTTCCAGTCAACATCTTTGCTTACTCTTTTCTTTTACATCTTGACTTCTTCTTTTGCTGACATGTCCTTAACTGGTTTCGTTTGCAGTGTCAACTGCAAGTGATCTTCACACACCAGATTTGAATTGGAATTATTGGATTTGTGTTCAATAGAAACACTTTTAGCATAGTTTAGGTGTTCAATTGGAACAACGCTTAGTACAAGAGTCTAAATGAAAAATTCGGACAAGTTTAAGCGGCTGCATATGCGTTCAGCCTAACTAAAATGATAGCCTTCTCCATTCCTTTTTATAGGGAAAAATGATCACCTTATCCTTTCCTTCAAACCGATGAATTTCATATTTTTTATTTTTCATTTGGGGTGGTGGTCCTCTTTGACATTTACGACACTGAATATGCATGTATAACTGCTTAATCATGTCTAGTTGTCTCCAGAGGTTCCATGAATATTCAGCCTGTTAAAATGGGTCTAACTGAAATAAAAGCCCTCTTTCATTCCTTACGTATGGTTAGACAGTTGGGAAGCGAGGGATACTGCAGGTGTTGAAAGCCCCCATATTCAGAGTTTTCAGGAATAAGCAAATTACCAGGATAGATTAGTAAGACTTATACATCACTAACCTTGATGACTCAGTCTGTGATTCTTCATCCAAATCCTTTGCAGATTTCAATTCAGCTCCAAAGCTGCCAAAGGTCAGCCGACACCGGTCAGTCTCAGAAACGCGAATATGCTCAGCTATGATCACGTTGTCTGAGATGTTTAGCCTTGACATTTTATCTTGCAACTGAGATCCTTCTTTTTCCAAGTCTTCTGACTTATCGGTTAAAGCTTGAGAAGGTTTTCCAATAACCCCTGGATCATTGATGCTTGGTTTCTGGTTTAACTTGGGCTTCCACTGAACAGCTATAGAAAGACAACCAGAATGTAGTAAGGTTAATCTAGAAATTGAGAGCACAAGCCAAATGACCCAAGCAGAGCACAATTTAGAAACCATTTAACGCACTAAATTACATGATAACATTCAGGGAACCCCCCCCCCCCCTTTCTTATACTGCTTACTACTTCCCTTTCTACAAACATAAGTTGGAATTGAACGACAGTTTCTTTATAAGGATTGTCGCCAACAAATTGAAAGTATAGCAGCAATCACTTAAAAACAAAGGGAAAGATACATAGTATTAAGTTGAAGCGCCTACTTTTCTGATGACCCACAGGTTGATGTTGTCTATTAATATGTTGATTTCCCGAGAAAGATCTGCCAACTGGAAAGCTGGATTTAGGAGAATCAGATACTGCACTCTGGTCACTTCTAGAATTAGAACTTACAGGTCTGAGAGATCCTTTAGAGTTACCACCATCCTGTCGGGCCTGCTCCGTGTGTAAGTTCGAAATTGACCTGCTTTGTGAAGATGAAGGCTTGGCAAAAGTTTCAGCAGACTGGCGACGAGCACCCACCACCCCAACCTCACGCTTAATAGCTCCAACTTTTGCAGCCGGTCTGGAATCAAGAGATGGTACGTGAACGGGATCTGAAAAGGACGAATAAACTCCAATGACAGAATTGCTTGATGATGTCATAGAATGTGGCCGAGAACCATTTGGCTTCACTCCTCTCATCTGTGAAGCAGACTGTGAGACAGATGCCTGAATTTCTCCGGTCAAACCTTGACCATTAGTGCCACTTAATTTAGCTTCATTGGAGTGCATATATTGAGAATTCCTGTTGGGAACTTGAGATGAATGACTCCCAGTAGATAATTTTTTGTCCGAGGTCCCTTTTGAACTGCTGTAAAATCCAACAAGAAAAAAATGCACACTACTACTTAAAAGTTGTGAGTTACTCAAAAGAGGGAGAAAACCCGTACTAAAACAACAACGGGCCTCAAATAAAATCAAGCTAGATTCTCAGACTCGCATCTTACAATAATGTACACCAAATGCAGTAAAAATGATCACAAGAAGACAAGGGAATGCATTGGCATTCTCGAACCAAACAACTTCAATTAGGAGGTTTTCCCTTTAAAGATAATAGGTAGCAAAGTAAAGCTCAAAGGTACATAAACAAAAGATGATTATGATAATAGCGCGGCACAGTAACAGTTCTCTGTGAATAATGAATAGCCAAAGAAGTAGGAATCAAGTTTCATATGGTTGAAAATCAACAAAATTATGCAGTTATACCGTAGGTGTCTATATTCATCCAATTCAGGTAGGATAACAGGATAATACCAGAGAATACAATGTTTTCAAAAGCATAAAGCGTGACAAGAGATTGATGTATAAGGGAAGAGCGGGAAATGAAACGCATGCGTCTTTGAAGCAAAGCACATATTGTAGGAGAAAAAAATACCAAAAAATTGCATTAAACAAATACATAAATAGGAAATCATTACAAATGCGGTAACAATAGTGAAAACCCACATTTCAACTAGTCTATGTTACCTGTTCGACTATTATTTCAAAATATATTAATCCCAAACGTCAATTTTTATTAACATTCATGGAAGTTATAGGAACTCATCTAATATGAGAAGAAAAGAGTATATTTTCAAGATAGACTCAAACGAAAAACAATAACTAATCGGGAGAGGAGTATTGATTTTCGTTAAATATAAATGCACCTCCGTACGGAAGATTGAATTACGGAGAACTGGCACACACATGTTAAACATACATGAGCATAATTGCCAGGTATATCTCGCCCCATTAGCCCCCACAGCCGTTCCTAAAAAGGTAAGGATAAAAATAGAAGGCAAGGGGAAAAAAGAGGGGGGGGGAGTAAATCCCTATTTTACCATAAGAGTTCAATCACCACTGACTCAAACATCAAAATATATGCCATGCACGTCGTAGGAAACTTATCTCAACTTCCAAAGTAAACATATTTGAGTATTCAATCAATTAAAGGTCCACACTTTAAACAGCTCACTTATAACTTGGAAATTGAACATTTGACCAAGACATCATGTAGAGACAAATGTATCTCATTTAAATTTACGTTGACCAGCCAGTGCTCTCTAAGAGCCCGTTTGGATTGGCTTAAAAAAAGTGGCTTTTCAGCCGAAATAACTTTTAAGCTAAAAAGCAATAAGTTGGGGTTGCCCAGCTTATTGCTTTTGGCTTGTTTTACACAGTTTTTAACTTATTTTAAGCACTTTTCGACTTTGCCAAACACCGAAAAAAACTAACAAGAGCTTAAAAGCTGATTTGACCAGCTTAAAAGCCAATCCAAACACCCTCCAAGTATAGAAAATATTAGAAACAAGACAGCACAATGTACCTTTGTGCAGAAGTATTTGAAACAACTGGTTCGGCAGATGTAGAAGTCTGGACAGGCTTTATCGCGCTATTACCATTTTGGCTAACTCTATTATCTCGCACAACCCGGAATTCTCGGGTAAGTCCTGCATCTAGAGACAATTGGCCATCAATTCTCAACTTAACATAACTCACGGAACAAAGCCAAAAAAACTAAGTATGTTGCAGAATCACCAGAAAATTACTGAAGAAAAAGAGAAATTATCATTGGCGCTATAGCAAAAAGACTCACTTGAGGCAAGCATTAAACGAGAAATGTAGCTGAAGAAGTGAAAGGTTAATTGTTTAAGAAATGTTATGGATAATATTATTAAATAAAAAGAAACAGTAACATGAAGGGAAAATATGTATGATCAAGAAAAACTAAAAAATTCATCATAAAAGACGGTCACTAAATTTGAATAAGAACTACAAAACTACATTGGTGAGTCTGCTCTCTGCACTTGGCTGACAGTTGACACAGTTTTTACTTCTAATTTGTTTTCGATAAAAGTAATTAATTTTATGGAAAGAACCGAGAATGGTTTTTACCTCATATAAATTTCAACTAATAAATTATCGGAATTGTTTTTCTTATTTTTCATAAGGTATGTATAATTAAAAAGGAGATCAGTACCAAGAAGGAAATGAGGGCCCAAAAAAAGTAGACAATAAACTGGATCTTCCTTCACTATGTCTCTAGCCTATCTAAGAAATCTCAGCATTGCTTCTATATTTTACACCAATACCCATTTCCCCCAAAACTTCAAATTGTAGACATCTGTACTTTACAATTGAAATGCTTTCTATTTACCAATTATCAGATTTCTACCTCCTTTTCGAAATGGAATTCATATTTTTATTTTTGTCCATACAACTCATTGTATTTACAGTTTTTTCTCTTTGCATTATACATGCACGCAGGCGTGCACACACACGCACAATAGACATGTGGTTGTCCACACAAAGCGAACATGCACAAGAAGAGCTTTCTTCTGACAACTGATGCACTTCAAATGCCTTCATCCACAAATAGATACCAATAAAATGACATTTACAAACATAAAGAAGCTTTTGGATGCTTTCAAACAGAAATGCCTTTTTAAGAGGATCATCCTTTAGCAACTGAAGCATGTATTCTGTTGCATTGCAAAAGGCTCGCTGACCTCCCACTAACAGCACCTCGCCAGGAGATTTCTAGGACCTTAAGGTACTACAAAGCATAAGAAAAAGAAATCTGGCATAAGATCAAATTACCAGGTAAAGCAGGTCGACTGTAGCTCCCTCTTCGGATGTTACGATTGACATGTGTGTTGACCCTCATTTCCTGCGTACCATGCTCTGAATAACTTCCATTTTCTGGAGCTGTAGAACTTCTATACCCATGGTTCTGAAGTAAGACGGGGAAAAGTTTCAGTTTTAATAAGAACAAAAACTAGAGTAAAATTACCAAAATAGTTAAGTCACAACTGTACATAAATTAGACAGCATAATCACTCCTAGAAAACAATTTAAACAAGAGAAAGAAACATGTAATTTCCTTTTGAGTTTTGCATAAAAGTGGCTGATCTACCCAAAAAAAATCAAATGTCTGTCTGACTGCAAGGGATATCAGGAATAATCTACCAAGCACATCACGTAAGAACTAGAAGCACAGAACAGTCTTAAATTATTTACCTCTTTCTTTCTGTCTCTTCTTCGCTTCACCTCGTGAAATGGATCTGAATGCAAAAAACTGAAGCATTAGACACAGTTCACACCAGAGAATGAAGGGAAAGATGATGAATTTTTACTTATGAATAGAGATTGTTCCAAATTGGATACTTTTGTTTTGATGAAGTAAGGTATTTCATTAGAAAGGCATCAAGTAGATGCAATAGTTACAAAATCAGAAGACAAAAATACAGAAAAATAAGAGATTGTAAGCCCCTCTAGGATGTGCTAAACTATAACTAAGGAGCTAACAAGGTCCAAAAAGTGGTCAGTGCTAATTACAGGGGTTAACTTAACCCAGCTAAAAAGTGTGAGCAAACAATTAGCTGGGTGTGATTTGGAGTTGAGATTCCAAATTGGAAACTGCAAAAGCTAAAACTAGCACCATAATGCAGCTGTCTCAATAATATCCACCAGAATATCAAAACCGAAAATTAATACTAATAAATCTAATGGAGTAACGATAATCCATGGGCACATAGTCTTTCTAATGTTCAAGGAAAATTGTTATCTATGGATTAACTTTTATTTATGTACGGTCTAAGGAAAAATTTTAACCATCTTATTGAAAAAAGATACCAATAATAACTCTCTATAGCACGCGCGGATTGGTGCTTAAATTGTTATAACTAACATCACATCTCCTACTTGTATGCATGTTCAATTGCAGCAGCCCGTGAATTATAAAACTTATTTGCAGGAACCTTACATCAACAATATAAAAGTATAGTAATTAGCAAAATGGTGGAAGCACACTTGTTACAGAACCTCCCCGAATATAATACCAATAATACAAAGCTTCCATTTCCCACTGTCCAAGACTTCCACAAAAAGTCAGTGGCAGATGAACCACACTGACAGTGGGTGCAAGCTCTAACTACAGAAACATATAGCTGAAATTTGAAAATATTTTCTTGTACTTGCACTAAATACCTAGTCCCCACTCCCTATCCAATATCACAAAGAATTTTTTTATGAGAAATCCATTTGAGGCCAACAGTTAGGACCAATCACAGCCTTAGAAACTCTGAGGATAATGGGCCCGCCCCTCTATGGTTATCCACTTAAATACCAAACTTAGTGCGCTAGCTTAGGGCTTGAACATGTGACCTAAGTCATAAGTCCCTCAACTTCTACCAGAATTAAGCCATGGGGCCATTATCACAAAGGATTATTGAGAATCCAAGAACAGCCTCTAACAAAATCCCTGCAGGGCAAAAACTAAACAGGCAGCAACACCAAATATTTTTTCTTGCTTTTCTATGACAACACCAGGCCAGCTTGCGCTACTATTCCATCATGTTACCTGCTATCCAGCATAGGTACTGGACCAGCACAGGCAGAGCTAGGATTCTAACCTTGTGTGTTTGGATTTTAAAATAACGACTTCAAAGTGCTAATGATTGGGTTCCAAAATTTAATATTTATACACGCATAATAAATTTCTTAACACAAAATACACTGTTTGAGCAAAAGCTACTAGGTTAAGCGTAGCTCGGCTTCTACCTCAGCCGCTGTGCTCCGCCAAGACTTAGACAGGTGTAGCTCGGCTTCTACCTCAGCCGCTGTGCTCCGCCAAGACTTAGACAGGCGTAGCTCGGCTTCTACCTCCGCCACTGTTCTCCGCCAAGACTTAGACAGGCGTAGCTCGGCTTCTACCTCCACCACTGTTCTCCGCCAAGACTTAGACAGGTGTAGCTCGGCTTCTACCTCCGCCAAGACTTAGACAGGCGTAGCTCGGCTTCTACCTCGGCCACTGTTCTCCACCAAGACTTAGACAGGGGGTAAGAAATCACTTAGTGTTTTTTTCTTTTGGCTCCACTGGGATTTAAACCTGAGACCTCAAGGTTCTCCTCCCACTTCATTGACCACGCCCATGGGTGCCCAAATAGTTAGTCTAACTTGTAGCCCTTCTAATAACTTTGGTACATCAAAATGCAGCATAAAAACAAAAGCAACAGCTATAATCATCTTCTATGTCCATTCCACTATGTTTAAAATCATAAAAACAAGAAAAACACAAATTGGGGTAAAGAAAAAAGACCTTGATTGAGCAATTTCTGAGCAGTCTCATTAGGGTCCATGTTGGTCTCTTTAAGAGCCACATATATATCAGCATCAGAGTGATTTCCAACAACTTCCTTAATAGATTCTAGTATTTCTCTTACGCCGGCAGACAAAATATGAGCCCCACCATCTGCTTTTGAATTTGAACCCGATACCATCTCCGGAGGAGATTTGCTATGAAAATATATATGTGTGAATGAATTTAACTGTTAAATGCAATTGATTAGATAATCGAACTCTTTATACTGTGATTGAAAATAACAAAGAAGTTTGTGTTAGGGAATGTTGTTAGGGTTTTGCCTTCGGCTAAAGGGGAGAAAGAACGGCTCATGGAGTGAAGAGAGGAGGGTTTTTAAAAGGTTTTTAGTTTAGCCATTTCGATTAGGGGTTTTATTTTAGTGTTATAGCCCAAATTATTGCCGCGTCCTTCATTTCATTGTACTATGTGTACATCCGTACCAGTTCATTATAGGTTCTATTCTTGTACAAATGTAGCAGCTTATCATATTGTTATTTTAAATACGATATTTATTTTAACTAAAAAAAGTAATTTGGTGTATAATTTTACCAGTTACGTTAAGGCTCTTTTTCATGATGTTTATTTTAATTATTATTTAAATTTGATTGTATATCGTTAAATCTGTTGTTACATAACGACAAAATATGTCATTTTTGTAACGACCGATTTGGTGTGGTCACGTCATTACCTTGTCTTTTTATCTCAATCTCATCCTTCATTATTATTAAATAATTCTATTTTATCATTTAACCTACTTTTTTATATAGTAATTTTACCTTGTATCATAATTTTTCTTTCTAATATTGCAAGTTTATTCTTCGTATTGCTAGTGTATGATATCATGACGCGATGTCAAACGACACAATCTATCGAAACTTTGTATTTATTCAAACGATACAATACAATACAATATAATATAATACAATACAATACGATATAGGAAGATCAGGGAAGGGGCAAGGGGTTCAGCCACTTTCATGAGTTTCATAGGTTCGAGAGATCCCACTATAGAAGTGTCTAGCCGTTCGCCGAAGCTGCTCATGACTAGATCGATCGGTTTCGGGTCAAATAGGAAGAGCTAGAAGATTCCACCTCTGGAAAGCGCAAAGCTCATTCCATTCAGGGTAAAGCGGCGCATAAAAAAGGGTTGGCCCCTCAAAAGTCTGGTTCCTTCCCGAACGAAGTTCAGAATTAACAAAGGTTCGTAGAACGGGCTTCCCGATCTTTCCTCTCCCGAGCGGAGAAAATGTCAAGGTGCGAAGCGACAAACAACTCCCGAGATGCTGGAAAGGCTCTCTCTTTGTTGCCTCGTTGCTAAGGCTAGTACTGGGGTCCACTTGGAGACTTGGGATCTCAACAGAAAATGTGAAGGTTGCAACAAGTCGGCTTGCCAAAGAAAATCAACTAGTTTAGTTCTGATCTGAGTAGGCTCGTATTCTAACAACCCTTCCAAACAAGCAGTAAATTTGTTGATTAATAGTTTGAAAATACAATTTCATGTGATTTTAATATTACTATTTTGATATTACTATTAATATTGTGACTCTTTTTGGAGACGTTTTTCTGATATTTTAAAATAATTTATCTTTTAAAAAAAGTGTATGAATAGTAGTAGTCCTTTTGAATTTTTTGATTGGATTATGAGTGGAAATTTTTGTTCAAATAGTGTATCAAGGAACGTGAAAATAATTAACTACTAACTAGCCTACTTTTTCTTTACACGTCATTCATTTTTAGGAGATAGATATGTACCGTACATAATGACATTTATAATGTTGTATTGTAATTCCTAACTTTGTCATAGTATAAGTACAGTCTAAAAGTATTAAATCTAATATTAGGCCAATTCAATCCATAACTCCTATATGTGGAACTACACTTTATATTTGAATTCATCCTATTTAACATTTTACGCAGTAAATTTGATATAACATTTTATAACATTTGAATTATAAAATGATCATATAACTATGACTTTTTTTATCAAAGTCATATAACTATATTTTCTCATATATAAAAAATCATAAAACTTTCACTATCTCACACAAAATTATAGTAACCGAAAAATATGATATTTCAATAGTATTTTTTTTTATTCCATATATCTTTTTAGTCTAATAAATAATAACTAAACTAGAATCGGAATGGCTCAATCAAGTTGTCACGACCCGAAATCCCACCCTTCAGGTCGTGATTGCGTCTAACGTTGAACCCGCTAGACAACTCAATGTGTACAGTTAATCTAACATTGAGATACCATCTTAACAGAAATAACAAAACACCTTACAGTTTTTAACAGCGGAATGGAATAATAATTCAAAAATGCTAAGTGAAATAGTAAATACAGAATGTCGCATAAGCCCCAAAAAACCGGGATGCCACAACTCACGAACTCTCTACAGAGTGCTAAATACAAGTCTGAAAGGAAAATACATCATTGTCTTTGAAACTAGTGGAAAATGTAAGGCAATAAGAGATCCAAAGGGTAGAAGAGACACCAAGGCCCACGAACGCCAGCGGGTATACCTTGAAGCTCTGGGTGGACTGAAGGTGACTCCCTCAACGCTGTCCACGGGGTCCAGGTGCGGGATCTGCACAACATTAAGAAGTGCAGTGTAGTATCAGTACAACCGACCCCGTGTAATGAGTAAGTGTCGAGCCTAACCTCAGCCGAAGTAGTGACGAGGCTAGACTTAGCAACAACGTTAACATGTCCTATTCTACAACTCAAAGCACGGAAAAACAAGGCAAGAGATAGACCGACAAATATGGGGATACGGGAGCAGTTAAAGGGGAATCGATGAGATAGAGCAGTTAAATGAGAATGAAGAGCATACAAGAAAAGGCAATTTAACAAATGAATGATAAGAAAACCAGTGTAAATGCCATAAATGTAAATAATGGCACGGCATCACCCTTCGTGCTTTTACTCTCTTCCCCACAATGCGATGTATTATGTATGTCAATGTAATCAATGTAAATCATGTCACAGCATCACCCTTCGTGCTTTTACTCTCTTCCTCACCATGCAAATTAGGATGTAATTAATGTAAATCATGGAACGGCATCACCCTTCGTGCTTTTACTCTCTTCCTCGCTATGCAAATTATGATGTAATCAATGTAAATCATGGCACGGCATCACCCTTCGTGCTTTACACTCTTCCTCACTATGCAAATTATGATGTAATCAGTGTAAATCATGGCACGGCATCACCCTTCGTGCTTTACACTCTTCCTCACCAAAACAATGACAATATAAATGGCAAGGAATGCAGCATAGTGGAAATACAACTCAAAATCACCCGGCAAGGGGAAAGTAGCAGTCAATATCATAACAATTGCCCGACAAGGGTCTCAGCTATAGCCAATCATCTCAATATATCCTTTACAATTGGGTTCTCATCGAACCAATACATCATGAGTTCACTACCCAGAGATTTCACAATATCCAACTTCCAAGTAGAGACAAATTCATATTATGACGAACATGGAAGTAATAATAAGATTTTCATCAAAAATAGACTCAGGGGCATGCTTGACACTCAATTCATAGGTACTCTTCACCTCACATATGCATTGAACATGATAAACACTTAACACATAGCACACAATACCTATTCCCTCACCAAAGTTAGGCAAGACACTTACCTCGGGTCCAAAATATAGCAATCAACCCTCTAACACCGCCTTTCCTTTAGAATTAAACTCCGGAATGGTATTATCTAGACATAATTAACTCAAGTATATCAATAATGACTCAATAAATCAATTCCATATCCTAATTACCCATTTCCAAGCATTCTTCCAAAAATACCAAAATTTGACCCCGGGCCCGCTTGGTCCAAACACGAGGCTCGGACCAAAACCCGATCACCCATACCCCCACGAGTTAGAATATATAATTTGTTTTGAAATCCAACCTCAAATTGAGGTTGAATTACCCAAATTCCCCAAAAACCTAACTCTACCCAAAACCCCTAATTTCTACTTTGATTTTAGGATTTTAGGCCTAGATTCTAGTGATTAGGGAAGAGAAGTGGAAGAAATTGGTGTTAGAAGCACTTACCCAAAAGGTTATGGAGGTAGAATAGCTTGGGGGGTCGTCAATGGGGTCTTGGAGAAGAAGGAATTGAAGAAGAAGTGGAAATCCCGAAATAACATTTTGTTTTTGACTTAAGGAAATAACTGGGCGATTTTGTTCTCTGCGATCGCGGAAGAAGGGTTGTGATCGCAGAGCTATAGGAAACCCTACTATGCAACCGCATACGGAAGTCCGCGATCGCGGAAGGTCAACTCCTCAGACCTCTGCGATTGCGGAGGAAAAGGCGCGACCGCAGAGAAGAACCACCTCGCCCCCACCCAGTTCCCCTGATACACTATGCGATCGCGAATAAGGAATGCGATCACAGAACATCTGGGCTCCCTACACTGCGATCGCGGACCCATCCATGCGATCGCAGAGGACATCAGACCCCCTCCCCTCACTCAACTCTATGTGATCGCGGAGCTAGACCTGCGATCGCACTGAACAACACCAGCCACCAGATATAGACTTCTACACCAGAAATTCTAGGTCCTTTTTCCACCCCGTTAGCTACCCGAAACTCACCCGATCCCTCAGGACTCAAAACCAGAAACACACACGACTCTCAAATCATCCCACTGACATATTCAAGCTTTTTAATCACCAAAATATCATCAATCATCAATCATCATTTTAAAAAACCTTTATTATTTTCAGGAAAAAAAAATTCTTTAAAAATTCATTTCTCGGGCTTGGGACCTCGGAATTCGATTCCGGGCATACGCCCGAGTCCCATATTTTCCTACGGATCCTCCTAGATCGTCAAATCACGGGTCCGGGTCCGTTTACCAAAAATGTTGACCAAAGTCATCTCTATTCCATTAATTATTATAAAATTCTATTTTCATCAAGTTTTCACATAAAAGCTTCCCGGCAATACGTCCGGCTGCGCACACCATATCGTGATGAGATTAACGGAGGCTTTTGGTGCCTCGGAACACAAATTTAGCCAAATATACACAGAATGACCTTTTGGGTCATCACACAAGTATTCATATAAATAAATTAAAATAATACATAAAAATTGAATCCTTCTCCCTTTCTTATTTTTATTTTAAAGATTTTTATTATATCAAGAGCTCTCTGATACTTACTAGTACTTTTTTGTCATAATCATATGCAAAATACTCCAAAGAAAGAAAAAATATTTGGAAAAGCCATAATATATATACACACACGTACACATACCACCTACTATCTATTGGCATAAATAATTTAGAGTATTTTACATATAACAATTATTTATTTTTTGAGTATTTTGCATGATATTTTGACCAAAATAAATAAATAAAAAACTTGGATAGTGAGAGAGCTCTTGAAACAATAATGCTATCAATTTGAATGAAATTCCCCAAAAGGAAAACAAAAAAATATAAGTATCATGTGTTTTCAGGTATATGATTCACTTTTAATATTATTTCTAATTTATGTATATGTGTATTGGTTTGGGTCAAGTCGGATCGGTCGCCAAATTTTTCTTCCATCTAAACAAGATTCCTTCTGATTGTGTGTTACTTATTATAAGCCATAGTTAGTTCAACTATTCTCCTTCTTTGCCTCCTCCCTCCTAAATAGAAACCAATATCAGTTCTTGCATGTAAATTAAAAATAAATTCATAGAAATTTTATATATCTACACAACATACATACCAAAAATAAATTTCATACAACTAATTATACAATATACAACTTATCTACAACTTGCATACATCATCCTTGCGTAGTTAAATACAACTACATTATCATTAAATTTAAATTTAAATATAATTTTCATACAATATGCCTTTTATATGTATTTTGTATATGATTTGTATATTTTTTTGTATGTGGTGTGTTCTTCTTCCTCTCTGAAATTCCAATTAAAACTTCCCCTCTTAATACAAACTTGATACATATCAACAACTTTATGTAAAAATAATAATATTTATAACTTAAATATAAATTTCATACAACGACTCATACATTATACATCTAATTTTAACTTTCATACAACATTCAAAAAATACTACAACTACAAAAAAATACAACGAGATACAGTTTTCATACAAATTTCGTACAATCAACATAGAACTTTAATATAATTTTATAGTTATATTGTATGTAATGTGTTCTTCTTTTTCTTCTTCGAATTTTAATCTCATAATTCAGCTAAAATCAAATATAATGTTCGCCAGATACCCTCAAAATAGAGATATAAACTCCATAGAATATCCACAATCGTTTGCAATATTACCCAATCCAAACAAATAATAATTTTTTAAAAATCCGAATTCAAATTCAAAGCTTAAAATCTTTATAATGGATGTCAAGGGTGGAGAGTTAAACACAATCAAAATTTATTGACTCACAATTTCAATTCGAACAATTCAGCCAAATAATTAATATCTATATGTTGCTAGCCCGCCATTGGAATGCCAACAAAAAAAGGGAAAGCCTATGAAAGATCCAAACTCCAGCCATGGCAAAATAAGATCGAAAAAAATTAATCCATTTCTTCGCCATTGTTAGAGAAAATCATGAGCTTAGAAGAAAAAACCTTGTAGAAGCGGTGTAGAAAGAGGATTGATTTCAAAGAAAGAAAGAGGAAAAAAGTATTGTGATTGGGGAACTTACTATATTAGGGTTACAATCAGGGATACTTATTTGAAACAAGTTGTATTTAATTGGTAAACTATATATGACCATGTAATTAAGTTAAAACTTGATCGGGGATAGTAAATAAGTTTCAAATATAGTATAAATAGGTAAGACTCTAAGATCTTTCCCGAAAGCCTAAACTCAAGCCTGGCATCCCAGCAGTGAAATGATCTTCAGCATTCGAATCTGTTATAAAATGAATCTAGACTCTTAGTACAGAATAAATGTAGACTCTTTCTTAGTAGCGTAGATAAATAGCATATTTGTAGGAATCTCTTTTATTTATTTCCTAGTTAGTACTTGAAGTATATGTATTTATATTGCTTACCTCTTGGAACGATAACACAAGTTATTCTCTCCATTCCATGCACATGGTATCAGAGCAGGGTATCCTGTTTTGTCGTAGTTAGATCAGAAACTCCCCATAACTCGTAGAGTTGGGTCAGTATACTTGAAATGGTTTTAATCTAATGTTTAGCACTTTCCACCAACCTAGGGAGGACAACCCCCCTCTGATCTACAAAACCCCAAAATCTGGTGGTTAGAGGAGAAGCGTGTATGTCTCATGCGCTGATGAAACTGCCATAGATACTCCTATTTAAGTTACGGGTGGAGGCGCGTTTGTGAACCAATCTTGGTCTGGCTTCTTGTACGGATTTTTCTCGAATTTTCGGTTGAATATATGACCACATTCTGGAGAAGAAGTGCCTCGAAACAAGAATATGTGAACACCTTTTTTGGTAAGGTTTGATACTTTTCTATTAGTTGCTGATTGTTCTTTTGATTGTAGGAATTGGTTGAGGTTTCCTACATATGCAACAATGAATTAGATTGTTGCTCACTCATTTGTGATTTGATATTGTCTCTTGGACGTTATCTAAAACTTGGTTAGATTTCAAAATTGTCTTTCTGAGTACAACTTTAAGTTTGGCTATTCTCGGGCTTTTGATTGTGTAGGCTACTATCTTTTTCAACTATTGTCTTATTTGTTTTTTCAAATATATTCTGTTGGGTTTTTTCTGTTGGATTCTCCAACAATTATTTTGATACGATGAGTTTTATTAGTTGAAAATAGAATGACTATAAACAGTAAGCAATGAGGAAATCTTGGTTTCAGATGAGTTTCTTGATTTCCTTCAATGTAATAAATCAATTAAGGAATCTTCTTCAGTTATGGATTTTGCTTGATCACATAATACATGTCTTATCACCCCTTCAAATAAATGGGTGATTGATTCAGGTGCCAAAAATCACATGGCAGGTAATCCAAATATTTTTTTCTAGCTTTCGATCGCACAAAGCACCAATTCAGTTTTTGTAGCTGATGGAATAACTTGTAGCAGTGTTGGATCTGGAACTATTAAACCAACTTCCTCTATTATCTTGTCATCTGTATTAAGTTTACCAAACGTAGCCTTTAATTATAATTTATGTTAGTAAAATCACCAGAAACCTTAATTGTTGTGTAGCATCTTACCCAATTATTGTTTGTTTCTAGATCTTACAACGAAGCAGATTATAAGTAAAGGATACGTATCAAGTGATCTCTATATCCTTGATGAATGAGAGCCATAATCTATTGCATGTTCTAGTATCGTGTCTCCCTTTGAAGCACATTGTCATCCCTCTCTACCATTGTTGAAGAAGCTCTATCCACAGTTTTAGAATATTTCTTCATTAGATTATGAGTCATGTCGATTTGCAAAACATCATCGCATCTCATTAGGTTCGAGTGTTAACAAGCGAGCTGAGTCAGCTTTTGAGTTAGTTCATATTGATGTCTGGGGACTATGTCATGTTGTTTCTAAAATTGGGTGTAAGTATTTTGTCACTTTGTAGATGATTTTTTCGGAACGACTTGGATTTACTTTATGAAGAGTCGCTCTGAAGTGTTTACTCATTTTTCTACCTTCTGTGCTAAAGTCAAAACTCAATTCAATGCTTCGATGCGTATTCTAAGGAGTGATAATTCTAAGCATACATTTTAGAATTATTCGATCCTATATGAGACAACATGGTGTACTACATCAGTCTTCATGTGTTGATACACCCTCTCAAAATAGAGTTACTAAAAAGAAGAATTGGCATTAAGAGTGTGTATCAACACATTTGCGAACTCAACAGTGATCCCATTTGCGACCCCTCCGTCGCATTTGCAACTTTAGCAGCTGGAGCTAGGCTTCGCATTTGCGACCCTCGCATATGCGAACCTGGTGTCGCAAATGCGACATCAGAGACCTGTGCCCGACACATTTAAAGCGGGACTTAGGCCATTTATTTCATTTCACTTCATCTCTTGGGCAATTTTTTGGGAGCTTTTGGAAGTGGGTTTTCACCTAGCACTTTGAGGTAAGTATTTTCTATACAACATGCGTTAAATACATAGATTATGGGTAGATCAACATTTAAAGAATTAGTGAAAATCAAGAATTTCGATGAAAACCTAGGTTTTTGATAAAAATGAGATTTGACCACGAAATTGGTTATGGATCTTAGTAAAAATCACATATTTATGTTCCTAAGGTTATGAGTAACACTTTCTTTAAAAAAAATCGAAATCCGGGCACGTGGGCCCGGGATGAATTTTAGGAATATTGCATTTAGGGTTTGGTAATCAATTCAATAATGAGGATATGAGCTTTTGAGCATAAATTGATTAATTTATACAATATTTGACTAGTTTCGAGTCATTTGGCACCAAATTTGGAGGTTTGAGCACCTTTTCGAACTGAGAAGTAGGCTTTGGGACGAGGTAAGTCTCCTTTCTAACCTTGTAAGAGGGAAATATCCCCATAGGAGAATTAACTAATATACGTGACTATTTGTGGGGGCTACGTACGTACGAAGTGACTAGAGTCCGTGCGTAGATACTATTCATGCTAAAGTTCGAGTAGTCTAGGACCCCTACCATGCTAGACTTGAAATAATTGTGCCTTTACTTATCAATTAGATTGCTTAAATCACAATCCCATAAATCGTACAAGAATTTCAAAAGGATAAGTCTTCACTCATTTGAGGTTATGAATATAACACTTGATTGTTATTGAAAAACTTATGTTCTTTAAGTGTTTTCTGTTGTAGAGCAGGCCGCGCGCCTCAGCATATAAAATAGATGCATCTATGGTTCGCGTCGTTCGACTCTCGACTGTGCACATTTACATATTATTCAGCACTCCAGGTATGATTTTGTCACGATCCGAAATCCCACCTTCGGGCCATGACTGCGTCTAACGTTGAACCCGCTAGACAAGCCAACGTTTGAACTAGGTAAAATTCATTAACAACTAACACAGATAAGATAACTAAAGCATTGATGGTCAACAATATGAAGGTTAACAAATAGCCAAAAATAACATAGCAATTTCGAAGTAAAACCCATATACAAATCCCAGAACTGGTGTCACATACTCACAAACTGTCTAAGAGATTACTAAAAACAAAGGTCTGAAAATAAGTACGTAGGACTGTCTTTGAAATATAAAGTAAGACAGAGCTGAAAGTGAAGAGTAGAAGGTGACGCCAAGGCCCACGAACGTCTGCGGGTCTACCTCGATGTCTCATGTATGAACTGATGAGATACAGGGAGAACATGCTAGGGGGTAAAAAGGGCAACAAAATGCTAGTACGGTAGAACAGGGTAATAACTGAAATGTAAAGATAAAGGCAGGAATTTAACTTCTCAAAACAGATAATGAACCACAAAAGNACTCGTGCATAACCTCACAATCACCCGGCACAGAATGTCCCCTCGTTCATAACCTCACAATCACTCGGCACGGAATGTCCCCTCGTGCATATATAATAACACTCGACACGGAATGTCCCCTCGTGCATAACCTCACAATCACTCGGCACGGAATGTCCCCTCGTGCATATATAATAATACTAGGCACAGAATGTCCCCTCCTGCGTGTAAATAATCAATGATCAACACGGCACGTCCCCTCGTGTGATGAGTAACAAACAGTCAGCACGAGGTGTCCCCTCGTGCGACAAATAATAAACAAAGCAACAATATAATGTAAAAGTCAACACTAAGCAGTCTCAAGTGCATGGAAATACTCAATACAGTTCTACTGCCCCGGCAAGAGGAAATCATCAATTACAAACTCAACAAAATGCCCGACAGAGGTCTTAGCTATAACCAACCTCGCATCAGAAATACAATTTCAACAGTGTAAGCCTCAACTGAAACAAATAACTCAATGACTCTCCACGTCATGAAACAACCTCAAGGTATCACTTTTAATTCATCAATTACTCATAGAGCGGAGAATATTAAGAACACAGTAAGTTTCATCACAAATGACTCACGGGCATGCTTGACCGCAACGCATAGGCACTCGCCACCACGCCTATACGTTGGACATGAGTTACACATAGCAAATAAGACTCTATACCTAATCCCTCAAGCTGAGGTTAAGCCAAACACTTACCTCGGCTCCAGAAATGCAAGTCAAGCCTCAATCACAGCCTTCCCTCTCGAATCCAACTTCGAATCGATAATATCTAGACATAATGAATTTATTAACATCAATAAATAATCAATAAACCAATTCCCAAGCCTAATTATACATTTCATACTATTATTCCAAGAATACTAAAAATTGACCCCGGGCCCACACGTTCGAATTTTCGAAAATTCATGAAGGAATCAATTACCCGGAGTCTAAGGATCGAAGTTATGTAATTTATACAAGAATTCATGGCCTAACATGGAAAATCCCAAAATCTTCAAGAACCCTAAAATTACTACCTAATTCTATGATTTTTAGATGATTTAGTAGTGAATTAAACTAGGAACTAATGTTAAAACTAGAAATTTATGGGGTTTAACTTACCTCTTGCAGTGGGTGGGCGAGGGAGGTGTTTCCCAAGCTTGGATGCTCTCTAATGGAGGTTGAAGATGGATAAAAATGAAGAAAACCCGAAATTTTTGGATATTTAAAAGGGCTGCCAACAGGGGTTTCTGCACCTGCGACCTTAGGACCGCAGGTGCGGTCTCGCACTTGCGAGAAATTGATCGCCCCTGTGAAAGAAGGGCCTGGGACCCTGGGCTCTCACCTGCAGAGTTGGGAGCCGCACCAGCGGTCCCGCTCCTGCAGAGTTTTGATTGCCCCTGCGCAAGAGTCGCATCTGCGGTCACACCAGCTGTTGTGCACCAGCAATGAGTTTTGCTGGTTTTTGGCCTCGTGCGGGGTCTGGGAGGCACCTGGGCCCACCTGAGCCCCCGCCCAAATATACCAACAAGTCCCAAATCATTAAACGAACTTGCTCGAGCCCACAGAACACTCAACACAACGCTAAAACTAAAAATCACCCTCCAAAACCCCTGAATTCAAAACTTAAGAACTTGAAATTCTAAAATTCTATAACGATGCGCCGAACCGACCCACACAACTCGGAACGACTTCAAATTTTGCAGACAAGA
>ML251821.1:0-21165 GCA_005239495.1 Nicotiana undulata
GATACTAACCTCCCAACATTTCACTAACAACAATAATCATAAGTAATAGGCTTTAAAATAACAAGAATTAACTTTCACCCGCATGTCATGACCTGACCACAACGTATAGGTACTCTTCACCTCACCTATACATTGGATTTAGCAACAAAAGAGGTACCAAGTAAGTCACACAATACCTATTCCCTCAAGCTAAGGTTAGACACAACACTTACCTTGAATTCGCAGGCCACTCACTGCTCAAGCACTGATTTTCCTTTAGAATTGGCCTTCAACTCACTCGTATCCAATCATAATTGGTTTAACATCATTAAATAATGCTAAAGGTGCTAACTTTAATGCAAAATTATGGTTTTCCTAAGTTTTTCCATCAAAATATGAAAATCGACCCAGGGACTGCTTGGTCTAAACTCGAGGTTCGGACCAAAATCTGTGTACCCATTCTCCCCCGAGCCTGGATATATAATTGGTTTTGGAATCCGACCTCAATTCGAGGTCTAAATTCCTAAATTTCGAAATTTCTAAGTTCTGCCCAAAAATCCTAGTTTTTACCATGAAAACTCTAGATTTTTTTTTGAAATCTTGTTAAAAGTTCTTAAGGAATGAAAAAGATTAGTTAGAGATCACTTACCAATGATTTGGAGAAGTTTGGGTCTTTGGAAAATCTCCTATGGAGGTTTAGGGATTGAGAGAATTGAAAAATGGGTGAAAATCCCGTCTAAAATCTTTTTTAACAGGCTGCGGTTATCGCATTTGAGATCATCGAAATTAGGGTTGTCTTCGCATTTGCGATATAAATGTCGCATTTGCGACATCTGAGGCTGGCCCAGGCCTTCGCATTTGCGATGAAATTCTTTGCATTTCCCAGGCATGCAGACTTCTCAATTGTGAAGCTTGATCTCGCAATTGCAAGATCAGAGGCCTAGTGACAGACACCAGATGAACAACTATGGTTTCTAAGTTCTAGTCACTCCGTAGCCTACCAGAAACTCACCCGAGCCCTCGGGGTTCCAAACCAAACATGCACGCAAGTCTAAAAATATCATATGGATTTGATTGTGCGATCAAATCATCAAAATAACATCAAAAACTACGGATTTAACCTCAAAACTCATGATTTCTCAAGAACACTCAAATTTACTAACTTTTCAACCAGACGTCCGAATCACGTCAAATCAATTTTGATTCTCATCAAATTTCACTGATAAGACTTAATACCATAAAAACTTGTACCGGGCTCCGAAACCAAATTACAGGCCCGATACCAACGATTTCACACATTAATTCATTTCTTTATTTCATTTAAAAACCATCACAACAATTTTCTTCAGAAATGTTTTTCTAAGGATAGGGACCTCGGAACTCACTTTCGGGCATACGCCCCAGTCCCATATTTTACTGCGGACCTCCCGGGATCGTCGGAACAAAGATCCGGTCCTTTTGCTCAAAACGTTGACCAAAGTCAACTAAAACCAAATTTTAATTCTAAAAATTACTATTTCTCATATTTTCACATAAAAGTTTTCCGGATTCACGCCCGGATTGAGCACGCAAATCGAGGTAATTAAATTAGTCTTTTAAGGCTAATGAGCCCAGAATAATGTCTTAATTCATAAGATGACCCTTTAGGTCATCAAAATCTCCACCACTAAAACAAACGTTCGTTCTCGAACGGACATAGAGAATTACCTGAACTGGCAAACAAGTGGGGATATCTACTTTGCATGTCCGACTCGGACTCTCAAGTAGGTGCCTCGACGAGTTGACCTTTCCACTAAACTCAAACTGAAGGATAACTCTTTGATCTCAACTAACGAACCTGCCGGTCTAAAAGGGCTACCGACTCCTCCTCTTAAGTCAAATCTTTGTCCAATTGGATAGAACTGAAATCTAACACGTGGGATGGGTCACCATGATATTTTCGGAGCATAGATACATGAAATATCAGATGAACTGAGGATTACCCCGGAGGCAACACAAGTCTATAAGCTACCTCCCCCATTCTTTCAAGAATCTCAAATGTCTGATATACCTATGGATCAACTTACCCTTCTTCCCAAATCTCGTAACACCCTTCATGGGTGATACCCGAAGTAATACTCACTCTCCAACCATGAATGCCACATCACGAACCTTACGGCCGCATAACTCTTTGGCCTGGACTGAGCTACACGAAGTCGATCCTGTATAACCTTGACCTTATCTAAGGCCTCTTGAACTAAGTCTGTACCCAATAACCGAGCCTCTCCCGGCTCAAACCATCCAACTGGCGATCTACACCCTCTACCATATAATGCCTCATAGGGAGCCATTTGAATGCTCGACTGGTAGCTATTATTGTAGGAAAACTCCGCTAACGGCAAGCATTGATCCCAAGAACCTCCAAAGTCAATAACACAGGCACAAAGCATATCCTCCAAAATTTGAATAGTACGCTCGGACTGCATTCATATACGACTCTGCATCCTCAAAACATCGTCATCTCCAAGTGCAACCTTTTTGGCACCACTGTGCCGAACTGTGTCCCTAAGGACCATCAAATGCGGGTCATCATCCTCCCGATCTCTGATACGCTCAAATAAAGAATACTGAGCGAATGTACATGCTAAAACACTGCTGGGTGAAATATCCAACCTCACGAACTGATTACCTAAAGTCTGAATTATCTGAAGCAAATGGTCTCTTACTGACTGGAATAAATGCAAGGCTGCCCACACTCACTGCCTTCCTACTCAATGCATCGGTCACCACATTGGCCTTTCTTGGGTGATACAATATAGTAACATCATAATCTTTCAATAACTATAACAATATCCTTTGCCTCAAATTAAGATCCTTTTGCTTGAACAAGTACTGGAGACTGCGATGATTCGTGAAAACCTCACACGACACACCATGAAGATAGTGCCTCCATATTTCCAATATGTGAACAATGGCTGCCAACTCTAAGTCATGGACATGATAATTCTTCTCATGGACTTTCAACTACCGAGATGCATATGCAATAACTCTACCCTCCTACATCAATACCGCTCCAAGCCCAACACAGGAAGCATCGCAATATACCGTGAAAAATCCTGAACCTGATGGTCACACCAACACCAGTGCTGAAGTCAAGACTCTCTCTCACTAGAACCCACTCTCCCCTCTCTCTATATCATCAAAAAATAGTTAAAATTACGAGGGATGGGTGTTATATTAGGCTGGGGGTCAGTTTTTAAAAATTAGGAAATAGGAGCCTCGATGCAGGTTTGCGGTCTGGAATGCGACCGCATTCAGGTTATGCGGTCCACAAACCTGCCGCATTATTGGCCTTCAGCTGGTCCAAAAAGAAAAGGAGTCTGCCCAGGTATGCAGCAACTATGTGGTCAACATACCTGTTATGCGATCGCATAGTGCACCGCATAACTCCCTCCGCAAAAACTCAGGTGCAACTACACGACAACTATGTGGCCCGCATATATGATATGCGATCGCATTTTGGCTGCATAGCTGTCCTCAAAATGGACAACAATTTGTCCAACTATGCGACCACTGTGTTGTCCGCATACTTGATATGCGATCGCATAGTGGACCGCATAGCACAAACTTGAAAAATTCTATCCTCTAAGTCATGTGGTACTTTTCACTCCAAAATGGTCCGATTTAAGAGTTTCTATAGTTATATCAACATGGGGATCTATCCGGACATCATTTTTAGTCAAAACTTCTACGGGTTTTTACACTGAAGTGGGTCTAGGCCAGTTCTTGACTGCCTCTACTTTTCAGGATCTACTTGTATACCCTCTGCGAATACGATGTGACCTAAGAAAGCTACTGAATCCAACGAGAACTCACACTTTGAAAATTTTGCATACAACTGATTATCCCTCAAAGTCTGGAGCGCTATACGGAGGTGTTGTTCCTCTTGGCTGCGGGAGTATATCAGAATATCGTCAATGAACACAATTATGAAAGAATGCAGATGAGGCTTGAAAACTCGATTCATCAAGTCCATAAAGGCTGATGGGGCATTAGTCAAGCCAAAGGACATCACCAGAAATTCGTAGTGCCCATACCTCATCCGAAAAACTGTTTTAGGAACATCGGACACCCTAATCTTCAATTGATGGTAGCCCGATCTCAGATCAATTTTTGAAAACACACTGGCACCCTAAAACTGATCAAATAAATCATTAATGCTTGGCAATGGATATTTATTCTTGACAGTAACCTTGTTCTACTGCCGGTAATCTATACACATCCTCATCGACCTAGCCTTTTTCTTCATGAACAGGACCGATGCACCCAGGGCGAGACACTGGATCTAATAAAACCCTTATTAAGTAAGTCTTGTATTATGCTCTTTTAATTCTTTCAATTCTAGTGGGGCCACCCGGTATGGAGGAATAGAAATGGTCTGAGTGCCAGGAGCCACATCAATGAAAAAGTCGATATCCCTGTCGGGTGGCATCCCCGACAGGTCTGCAAGAAACACCTCGGGAAACTCACAAACAATAGGCATTGAATCTATCGAATAAACTTCAGCATCAGAATCACGAATATGAGCTAACGAGCCTTGGCATAAGAAATCACTTTGTTGGGGGAATGACCAGGAGTCCCTTTCCACTCTAATCGAGGCAACCTTGGCAAGGCTAACGAAACTGTCTTGGCGGGACAGTAATAAGGTGACAACCAATCCATGCCCAATATGACATCAAAATCAACCATGTCAAGAAGCAAAAGGTCTCTACTAGTTTCAAGACCCTCAATAACGACCACACACAAATTACCACAATGGCATCCGCCACCGGCGTAGACACATAAACAGGGACATACAAGGAATCACGGGGCACAACCAAATACAAGGCAAAATACGATGACACATAAGAATAAGTAGACCCCAGATCAAACAAAACTGAGGCATTTCTATTGCAAACGGAAATGGCACCTGTAATAAAGCATCGAAGGACTCCACCTCCGGTCTATCTGGGAAGGCATACAATCGGGGCTGGGCTCTACCACCCTGAACCACATCTCGAGGAGGACCTCTGATGGGTGGACCTCCACCTCTAACGGGCTAGCTCTCGCCTCTAGTGGTCTGACCTCCACCTCTAACAATATATCCCCTACCTCTGGCTACTTGACCCCTACCCCTGGTTGGCTGGGCAGGCAGTGCTGGAACTATAGCACAGAACCCTAATACTGAGAATTATCCGATGCACGAGGACAATATCTAGCAATGTGTCTCGGGTCACCACAAGGGTAATAAGGCCTCGGCTGTTGAGACTGCTGGCCGGCAAACTGATCCTGTCAACTAGTATAACCACCCTAAACACTCTGAAGAGGAGGTACACTGATAGGAGTTGATGGTGCACTGTATATTGGCTGAGCAGAAGGAGACATATAAGAACCACGACAACCCGAAGTACAATGTGAAGCCTGAAATGCTGAATGGAATGGCCTGGAAGAATGGCCTCTGCTGAAATTAACCCCGCCTCCAGGTGAGGCACAACTGAATCCCCCGGAATGGATAGGTCTTTTGTCTGACCCCTGACCTCCCATCCCGAGAACCGTCTCAACTCTCTGGGCCACATTGGTCGCATCCTGAAATGAAATCTCAGTCCCTGTCTCCTTGGACATCTGCAACCTGATGGGATGAGCAAGGCCCTCAATTCTGACCCCCCCTCTCTCTATCTGTGTGAAACAAAAGAATATCATGTCTAGCCAAATCCACAAAGCGATTTTCATACAAGGTCACAATCATGCTGCCCTGCTGAAGTCGCTCAAACGGGCGACGATACTCCTCTCTAGTAGTGATAGGCAAGAACTTCTCCAAAAAGAGATGCGAAAACTGATCTTAAGTCAAAGCAGGTGACCCAGTTGGTCTAGTCAACAAATAGTCCCTCTACCATTTCTTGGCAGAACCAGTCATCCAAAAAGCAGCGAAGTAGACCCCATTGGGCTCCAAAATATAAAATGAAATGAGAACAATAATTTTTTGGATTTGGCCCTTAGCTAAGCAGTAACACTTTCATATGTAGAAACCTAGAATTCAGTGGATTTGACCACACACCAATGATACACACGATCTACCACAATGGCATCCCCCACCGGCGTAGACACATAAAAGGGACATTCAAGGAATCACGGGGCACAACCAAATACAAGGCAAAATACGATGACACATAAGAATAAGTAGACCCCAGATCAAACAAAACTGAGGCATTGCTATTGCAAACGAAAATGGTACTTGTAATAAATCATCGAAGGAATCCACCTACGGTCTATCTGGGAAGGCATACAATCAGGGCTGGGCTCTACCACCCTGAACCACATCTCGAGGAGGACCTATGATGGGTGGACCTCCACCTCTAACGGGCTGGCTCCCACATCTAGTGGCCTAACCTCCACCTCTAACAATATGTCCCCTACCTTTGGCTACTTGACCCCTACCCCTGTCTGGCTGGGCAGGAGGTGCTGGAACTATAGCACAGAACCCTAATACTGAGAATTATCCGATGCGCGAGGACAATATCTAGCAATGTGTCTCGGGTCACCACAAGTGTAATAAGACCTCGGCTACTGATACTGTTGGCCGGCAAACTGACCCTGTCAAACAGTATAACCACCCTAAACACTCTGAAGAGGATGTGCACTGATAGGAGTTGATGGTGCATTGTAGATTAGCTGAGCAGAAGGAGGCATATAAGAACCACGACCACCCGAAGTACCATATGAAGCCTGAAGTGCTGAATGTAATGGCTTGGAAGAATGGCCTCTACTGAAATTAACCCCGCCTCCAGGTGAGGCACCACTGAATCCCCCGGAATGGTGAGGTCTTTTGTCTGACCCTTAACCTCCCATCCCGAGAACCGTCTCAACTCTCCAGGCCACATTGGCCGCATCCTGAAATAAAATCTCAGTCCCTATCTCCTTAGAAATCTGCAACCTGATGGGCTAAGCAAGGACCTCAATTCTGACTCTCTCTCTCTCTATCTCTCTCTCATTCTCTCTCTCTCTCTCTCTGTGGGCAACAAAACAATATCATGTCTAGCCAAATCCACAAAGCGATTCTCATACTAGGTCACAATCATGCTGCCCTGCTGAAGTCGCTCAAACGGGCGACGATTCTCTTCTCTAGTAGTGATAGGCAAGATCTTCTCCAAAAAGAGATGTGAAACGGATCCCAAGTCAAAGCAGGTAACCTAGGTGGTCTAGACAACAAATAGTCCCTCCACCATTTCTTGGCAGAACCAGTCATCCGAAAAGCGGCGAAGTAGACCCCATTGGTCTCCAAAATATAAAATGAAATGAGAACAATAATTTTTTGGATTTGGCCCTTAGCTAGGCAGTAGCACTTTCATATGTAGAAACTTAGAATTCAGTGGATTTTACAACACACGAACGATACACGATCTACCACAATGGCATCCCCCACCGGCGTAGACACATATACAGGGTCACTCAAGGAATCACGGGGCACAACCAAATACAAGGCAAAATATAATGACACATAAGAATAAGTAGACCCCGGATCAAACAAAACTGAGGCATTTTTATTGCAAACAGAAATGGTACCTGTAATAACAGCATCAAAGGACTCCACCTCAGGTCTAGCTGGGAATGCATACAATCAGGGCTGGGATCCACCACCCTGAACCATATCTCGAGGAGGACCTCTGATGGATGGACCTCCACCTCTAACGGGCTGGCTCCCACCTCTAGTGGCCTGACCTCCACCTCTAACAATCTGTCCCCCACCTCTTACTACTTGACCCCTACCCTTGACTGGCTGGGAAGGCGGTGCTGGAACTATAGCACGGGAACCCTGATACAGAGAATTATTCGACACAGGAGGATAATATCTAGCAATGTGTCTCGAGTCACCACAAGTGTAATAAGACCTCGGCTGCTGAAACTGTTGGCCGGCACACTGACCTTGTCGACCAGTATAACCACCCTGAACACTCTGAAGAGGAGGTGCACTGATAGGAGTTGATGGTGCACTGTAGATTGGCTGAGCAGAAGGAGGCATATAAGAACCACGACCACCTGAAGTACCATGTGATGCCTGAAGTACTTAATGGAATGGCCTGGAAGAATGGAGTCTGCTGAAATTAGCCCCGCCTCCAGGTGAGGTACCACTAAATCCCCCGGAATGTCGAGGTCTTTTTTCTGACCCCTGACCTCCCATCCCGAGAACCGTCTCAACTCTCCGGGCCACATTGGCCGCATCCTTAAATGAAATCTCAGTCCCTATCTTCTTGGCCATCTGCAACCTGATGGGCTGAGCAAGGCCCTCAATTCTGACCCTCTCTCTCTCTCTCTCTCTCTGTGGGCAACAAAAGAATATCATGTCTAGCCGAATCCACAAACCGATTCTCATACTAGGTCACAGTCATGCTACCCTGCTGAAGTCGCTCACACTGACGACGATTCTCCTATCTAGTAGTGATAGGCAAGAACTTCTCCAAAAAGAGATGCGAAAACTGATCCCAAGTCAAAAACGTTGACCCAACTGGTCTAGTCAACAACTAGTCCCTCCATCATTTCTTGGCAGAACCAGTCACCTGAAAAGCGGCGAAGTCGACCCCATTGGTCTCCAAAATACCCATATTCCGAAGAACCTCTTAACAGTTGTCCAGATTGGACCTCTGAAGTAGCACCACTGAAATGAAAAGCGAAAATCTTAATGAATCTATCCAATCTCCACAAAGCATATGTGGACATAGCTGCCCCATCAACGAGCGGCGCTGTAGCAACTGGCTGAATTACCCCAACTGGATTGGGTGTTGGGGTCTGAAGTTGAGGAGTAGTCTGATCAGGAGTGTGGGTAGTAGGAGTCTAGACCCCTCCTCCAGCCTGAGATACGGTTGTTGCCACGGGGAGTGTGCCTGTTTGGGATACGCTCCTCATAAGGCCCACTAATCGGACCAAAGCATCCTGAAGCACTGGGGTAGAAATAAACCCCTCTGGGACCTGAGCTGGCCCCGCTGGAACGGTCTGAGCTCGAACCCCCTCATTAATTTCTATCTGGGGCACCGCAGCTGGGGTTGTTGTATGAGCAATGGGATGAGTCTTGCCCCTACCTCGGCCTTTGGTGTGGCCTCAACTTCTGCCCCTAGTAGTAGCTACTGCTGCTACTGCTAGAGGATCGGATTGTTGGTCCGCGGAAGAAGAAGCACGTGTTCTCGCCAGTTGCGAGAGAATATAAGAGTTCTATGAGTATTTGAGATAACAAGAACCGCATGACGGAGTATAAAGTAAATGAGTCTGTTCCTAGCTTCATAGCCTCTGAGAGATAAGTACAGACGTCTCCGTACTAATCCTTCAGACTATATTAAGCTTGTTCGTGAATTGTGAGACATAGGCAATCTAGTGCTCTGATACCAACTTGTCACGACCCAAATTCCCAACCCTCGGGATCATGATGGCGCCTAACACCACACTTGCTAGGCAAGCCAATGTTAGAACTTCATTAACATATACACAGACATACATTCTAGTATATGCTACACACCCTTATTTGTTTTAGCATGTTTAGATTATATATGTTCGCAGAGATTACATAAATAAAATGTTTCTCCACTTAGTACTATTATACCTATTGAGCTGAGCATGTATTATGTTTTGGTGATTAACAAATCTTGTATGAGAACTAGGTGCTGCTAGACTGTTGTGCAAATAAGAAAGACGAAGGTCAAGTGAACCAGATTTGCAGCTAGCCAACGAAAGAAATAAAGTCATACATGAAAGGTCATCATTCCCATGCGAGTAGGGATTCCCAGAAGATCCTATTCGTGTCTTAAAAGGAATACACATTTTGGTGGACTTCGTGTATTAAAAGAATATATATATATTTATGCAAAATACTCGTGGGAAAAAAAAAAGGTTGCAAAGATGGAAACAATTAAGGAAACCAAGTCTAAATATGAGAGGTTTTTCTTAACCGAAATACTCTAGGTTCTGGAGCATTAATCGAAGAAGACTTGCGGCCAACCTTGCACCTATAAAGAAGACTTTTTGCTAGGGTTGTGCATAATATGGTAAATACTGAATTACCGTACCGAATTCGAAAACTTTGGTTTTTGGTATTCGATATTTTGATATTTGATATGGTATTTGGTTTAAGTTTAAAAAAAATTAGTATTAGATATGATATTTGGTATTTCAAAATAAAATACCAAAATACCGATACCGTGCCGATATAAATATATTATATTAAACAAAACACACATTATAAATTAAAATATTAACTCTGACTAAGTAACAAGACATTTCTAATGATCAAATTTACTCCTTTATGTGTAATTTTCTCTCTCTAGGTTGATATTCGCTGGCTTTGGACAAAACCTTTGTCAACAAACATTTTTTGTTTTGTACTTTTGAGTACTTTAATTAAGAATATTACAGTCTATGACTCTATGCACTAGTTAGTATTCAAACCGAATTAACCGGAGTAATCAAATAAAATAAATCAAAACCGAAAGGAGAAAAACAGAACCATAGAGAATTTAATTAGGTATGGTATTTGTATAGCATTTTAAGAACCCGAATAACGAACCAATATCTCTAAATATCGTACCATACCGACCAACGAACACCCCAATATTTTGCCATACATCAAGGCTACTGCTATTGAGAGAAATCATGAGAATACTTCTGACAATATCAAGCAAAGAAAAAAGGTACTTCTGAAGATTCAACTCAATCAACTGAAGAACCAATTCTTGAATATGAAGCTGCTTGAGTTCTTTAATTGTCAAGTTGAGCCCTTTATTCTGAGTTGTTGAATTGTAACTTTTTTGCTTTCATGGAACTGTAAATAGTAGGTTTTTATTGAAATATTATTTCGTAAGCTTTCTAGACTAGAGTTAGTCTGGGAAAAGGTTGCTACAATTGGGTTGATGGTAGGGGTTAGGGTATTAGAGTTAGTCCCATTAGTTATAAAGTTGTAACCTAAAACTGCTCTTTAAAGTTAGTGGAGATTTGAGAAAAATCCTACTAGGTAGGTCGTGGTTTTTATTCCCTTGAGTAAGGAGGTTTTCCACGTAAAAATCTATGTGTTGATTACTTTTTCGCAATTATTTCAGTTTGGGTCTGTTCAAAGAGTTCAAAGAACTAGGTTCTTTGAAACGCAAAAATCAGGCAAGATACAATTCAACCCGCCTTTTTGTGTCTAAGTGCAATATAAAATAATAATTGATATCAGAACAAGTTCTTTCATAAGAGGGGAACACCTTGAAATTATTCACAATGGTTGCACCACCTGATGCTCAAGAAGGACAATTAACCGGTAGGACACCACTGTTTAATAGAAAATACTCGAATGTTGGAAGGAAAGGATGCATGATTTTTAGGAAGGAGAAGACCTGGAACTCTAGGACATTGTTGAGAAAGGACAAAAGATTCTCATGTTGTTTGATGACAAGGGTGTACCCGCTGGACCAAAGCCAAGAGAAAAATATTCTGAAGAAAACACTAAAGGAGTTCAAAAGAATGCTAAAGCTAAGAAGATTTTGATCAGCGAAATTGGTCCGGATAAATATAACAGAATCTCTGCTTGTAGAGATGCAAAATCCATATAGGATACCCTACGGTGTACCCATGAAGGTACCTCTCAAGTGAAGCAATCAAAGATTGATATGCTAACTAGGCAATATGAACTATTTAAGATGAAAGAGGGAAAAACAATCCGGGAGATGTATACTAGGCTTACTTTAATTATCAATGAATTAATATCTCTTGGAGAAGTTATTCCTCGTAAAAAAATTATGAGGAACATTCTGAGCATACTGCCACTATCATGGGATAGTAAGGTGAATGTAATCACTAAAGCTAGAAACCTGAATACAATGACCCTTGAGGACCTTATTGGAAACTTGGACACTTACGAGTTAAAGTTCAATCAAAATTGCCTAGATCGACAAACTTCTGAACCATTTAAGACCAAGAACTTGGTGCTCAAGACCACCCAAAAACATGATATTAAAGAAGATGATATGGCATTTCTCACTAGACGTTTCCATCGGGCAATAAGGAAATGTGGTTTCTTGAAGAAAGGTAGTTCATCAAAATACAAGATCCTAGAGAAAAATAACAGTAATAACACATATGGATGCTACAAACATGAAGAAATATCACTTCATCAAATATTGTCCCTTGTGGGAACTTGAGTGGAAGAAGAACAATTCTGATATAGGAAAGCAATAGAAGAAATATTGGGTTCCTGGACGAAGAATGAAAAATAAGCCAATAGATAAAATTGTAAAAAAATCTATGGCTACCATGCAATCATCAACTGATGAGTCTGATGATGCTGGAAGTGAAGATGAAGATCAGTCATTGACGGCCAAAGAGGATAGTGACACAGAATCAGAAGATCTCCAGGCATTGATGAAAAATTCAGACTCTGATGTTGATGAGGAAGAAGAACCTAAGGTAAGCTTTCAAGATATCTGTCACCATCCGGAATCCCCACCGTCGGGACCTTGGTGGCGCCTAAAAATACACTTGCTAGGCAAGCCAACGTTAGAAGTTATATAACCTATTCTTTACCTTTAGGTGATTACCAGTAAACAAGACATAATTAAATCAAAATAAATGTGAAACTATATAAATACAAACTTTAATTACATACTATTACTACCAAGAATCTGGAGTCACAATTCACGAATCTACTAAAATTTTACTACAAGTATTTGTCCGAACGAAAATACAACTGTTTGTGAAATAAAGTAAAAAAATAAGTATGGGAGTATAGAAGGGGACACCAGGGTCTGCGGACGCCAATAGCACTACCTTGGGTCTCCTAACTGTGAAGTCTACAGCTAACCTCTCGATAAGCCATAACCTGCTCCAAAATCTTCACAGGAAGTGCATAGTGCAGTATCAGTACAACCGACCACATCTACGGGTAAGTGTCGAGCCTAACCTCGACGAAGGAGTGACGAGGCTACGGCGGGACACTCACAATATAATCTGCATACGATAAATAATAAAAGCAGAAAAGAAGACAGAATAAAGTAGAACAGTAACTTGCAAGAAATAAATATTGTACCCAATGTATTTCATCAGTGTTCATCTATTACCAGTCCTTAAGTACAATTCAAGACTACCGTACAACTAACATATTCAAAAAAGGACATAAACGTATAGATTGTTGCGGCGCGCAACCCGATCCCATCGTACATATCATATTCCTCCCTTATTTCCTCTTAATAACATAAACACAGAATATAAATAAAAGTATTGCGGTGTGCAACCCGATCCCACCGTATAATATCAATTCACCCTTATTCCACATGTTGCAGCGCGCAACCCGATCCCACCATATCAATATCAATTACTCAGGAAGTACAAAAATTTCACCATTAACACAAAACCCTTCATAGTACTTAAACTTCAAAACAAAGCAAATGGAAAGCTTGTACTCAATAAAACCTTAGACAAGTAATACTACTCAGCGAGACCAATCCAGAATAAATCACCAAAGCACAAATAAAATAGCTTAAGCAAGTAATAGGAGACAATGAAACTATGGGATAACTAATACTTTCAACAAGGAGAAACAATATATAACAAGTAACAATTATGCATGAAAATACAAGAAAAGCATGTAACAGTCAAGGCAGGGAAAGAAACAATATAAGAAGAACGGGAAAGAAATAGACAAGGCAAGTAAATTGGCGGCGCATAAGTACTCGTCACCTCACATGTATGCCTCTCACATGATTTTCATATAGCAATTAAGGCAGGGGTTCCTAATCCCTCAAGTCAAAGTTAGGCACAACACATACCTCGCTCCACATGCCTCTCAATGCTCAATTATCAATTTAACATATAAGCCTTTTGGGTCAATATCCGGACTGCACACGTAAATTGAGAAAGGCTAGAATAAGGTTCTAAAGGCTTCAAAATACAGAGTTTGGTTCTAAAACGTAAGACGACCTATCAGATCATCACAATATCAAGGACAAATCATACCTACTCTAAAAATAATTTGATTTCTTTGTCAGGTGTCTTAATTAATGCATACCTAAAGATTTTTTATGAAGAGTTACAGTTAATGAATGACTATGCATCATTGAGACTTGAACACAATGACATAGAAATAAGTAGAGAAAATCTTGAGGTCTTCATAGTACATCTCAAGGACCGGATTCTTGTGTTAGACGATGAAAAGAGTGTCTTAGAAATTGAGAATAATAAATTGCTCTATGCACCAAATAAAGGTAAGGACCTAACCATTGACATAAATGAGAAAATAGAAAGTGAACTAAAAGAAGATAATAACAAACTTCTAGTTGAATCTGAAAAAGTCTAGGATACTTCAAGAAACCTAGATAAGACCAATTTTGAACTAGAAAATAACTTGAAATGGACCAGGTCTTCCCAGATAATGTTCAAAATGCATGAAAACCACAGTAATAATAATAAATGTCTAGGACATACTAAGGCTAAGGCTTCATACATTTCACATAGCAAGTGTGTAGACATTTCTGACAATCATCTTTGCACTCACTGTGAAAATAATGGATACTTTAAAGAAACATGATCATCCAGAATCCAAGAAAGCCTAAAAATGTTGCATATATTTAGAAAAGAAAAATAATAAAATCTGGTCCTTCGCTGAAGAATAATAAACTACCAAGGTGGACTAAGAAGAATATTATTCATCTTTTTACTCAAGAAAAGGGACCCAAGCTTGTCTAGTTCCTAAAACTAACCCATGAACATTTTTGCAGGCTAAGGTGAGATAAAACAAAAATTGGTGGTATGCTGACATTGCTTGCTCGCATCACATGATCGGAAATAAAGAACATTTTCTCTCACTATGAGCCTGTTAAGGAGGGAGTGTGAGCTTTGGAAATGGAAAAAGGGAAATATAATCGGCATAGATAAGGTTGGTAAGTCCCAATATTATGCTATTAACAATATGTATTATGTCAAAGGATTGTGGCACAGTTTGCCAAGTGTGTCTCAAATATCTGACAAAGGGTACCGGGTTCTCTTTACCTCTATGAACTGTATGGTTACAAATGAAAACTCTAGAAACTTGATTCTCAAAGGAAAAGACACAGAAATGTTTAAAAGGCCGACATCATTCACCTGAAAATGAACTCTCATGTCTTAGTGCACTTGATACTGACTCTTTTCTCTTCCACAAAAGACTTTGGCATATTAGTTTTTAATATGTTGAACAAATCAATTTCCAAGGACCTAGTCTTTGAGCTATCCAAATCAAAATTCAGAGAAGATAAAGTTTGGGATACTTGTATTAAAGGTAAGCATGTCAAATTATCATTCAAATCCAAGAAACTGGTAAGTACCTCTCAACATCTAGAACAACTTCACAAGGACTTACGTGGACCAATGATGGTTCATAGTAGAGGTAGAAAGAGGTATGTATTAGTAATTATTATTGATTATTCTATTTTACATGAACCATATTTTAGCAACCAAGGATGAAATATTTGATATGTTTGTAACTTTGTGAAGAATATACAAAGGAAAATGAACAGTCATGTAGCTAGCAAGAGATCTGGCCATGGAACTAAATTTAAAAATGTTAACTTCCTTGTGTTCTGTGGTAAAAATGGTATATATCATAATTTTTCTGCTCCTAGGACACCACAGCAAAATGGTGTTGTAGAAAGAAAAAAAAAGAACTATAGAGGTCATGGCTAGAACTATGTTAATCAGTAGTGGTCCTCCTAAGACCTTTTGAGCTGAAGTTGTCATCATAAATAAATGCATGATTAAGTCAATAATTGATAATACCCCCTATGAATTACTTAAGGGCTACAAATCAAATGTAACCTACCTAAGAGTCATTGGAAGCAAGTGTTTTGTGCAGAACAAAGGAAAAGAGGCTCTTGAAAAGTTTAATGCTAAAAGTGATGAGGGTGTCTTTATGGGTTACTACCACATAGTATAGCTTATAAAGTGTACAATAAAAGAACAAAATATATTGAGGAAATTATTCATGTAATATTTGATGAATCCAACATTTTGGCTGAGAAAGGTACACAAGATGCTGATGATGGTGAGTTTGGGACTGCTGAAAATAATGAGGAACGGACAAACTATGAACTCCCAAAGGCTGTTGCAGAACATGAGCAAGAACCGGGTCCTATAGAGATTGTTCAGGATGTATCAAAGACATGGGGAACAATCCAAGAAAATCAAGAAGAAAGTATAGCACATTGTTCCTCTACTGAGCATGAAGGAAACACTGGGATTCAAGGTTCTCATACGAGGGAATGGAAACACCAAGTTCCTACCCTCTAACAAATGTGCTTACACTAGTTGACTCCAGAATCGTGACAAGATCAAAATTCAGAAATATGATTGCTTTATCAGCCTACATATCTATGGTGGAGCCTAAGAACATCAAAGAAGCTCTTGGAGATGTAGACTGGATAGTGTCCATGCAGGAGGAGCTAAATCAGTTTGAAAGAAACAAAATCTGGAACCTGATTCCCAGCCTAAAAGACAAAACAATCATTGGGACTAGGTGGGTGTTCCAGTACAAGCTGGATGATCAATGAAATATTACCAGAAATAAGGTAAGATTGGTTATACAAGGTTACAATCAAGAACAAGGGCTTGAATACAATGAAATGTTTGCTCATGTGGAAATAATGGAGGAAATTCACATGGTCATTACCTTAGCATAATACAAGGGTTTCAAAATGTATCAAATGGATGTGAAGAGTACCTTCCTAAATAGGTACTTGAAAGAGGAAGTATTTGTGCGACAACCTCCAGGATTTTTATGGTTTAAAACATGCCCCAAGGGAATGGTATGAAAGACTATCAAAGTTTCTCCTAGAGAATGTGTTCTCATGAGGAAAAATTGTCAATACACTGTTCTAATTGAAAATATGGCAAGAACCTGCTGATATTTCAAATATATATGGACGCCATCATTTTTGGAGCCACAAGCGAATCCCTATGCAATGCATTCGCTGAACTAATAGCAAGTGAATTTGAAAGGAGCACGATGAGAGAATTAAACTTCTTCCTTGGGCTTCAAGTCAAGTAGACAGAAAAGGAAATCATGATACACCAGCAGAAGTACATCAAGGAGTTACTCAAAATGTTCGCCATGGACAATGCTAAAACAATGACAACCCCATTTCTACTGCAATCGAGTTGGATATGGATGAACCTAGTACACTTGTTGATGAAAAGAAGTATTGGGATATGATTGGGTCCTTGATATACTTGACCGCAAGTAGGCCTGATATTGTATATAGTGTGGGGTTGTATGCAATATTCTAGTCCAATCCAAAATAATTGCACTTGAAGGCTGTTAAAAGAATTTTGAGATACCTTATTCTCTAGTACCCAACTAGAGTCTTTCGAATTGATTGGATATGCAGATATTGACTATGCTAGGTACTTGGTAGATAGGAAAAGAACATCAAGAATGGCCCACTATCTTGGATCATGCTTAATATCATGGGCATCTAAGATACAAAATTCAGTGGCCCTATCTACTACATAAGGCCCCCTTTTTCTGGCGAAATCGGGTCTCGATATTTTGACAACTCCTTTTGAGAGGGTAGGGAAAAGGAATTGGTTTAAAGAGTCTCCACCTAACGGATTAAGGTGCGTTAGGTCACCTAGAGCAGATAACTCATATTTTACCAGATTGCATCACCAGAGATCGGGTAAGGGCTCAAATAACCTTGGTGGGAAAGTGTTAGGCACCCCTCGAGGTCCACAACGGTGGGTCCCGACTGAACTTAAATTAAGCGAATTAGTCTAAGGGGAAAGGAAGCAATTTGGATAAATAAAATAAACGATTTATTTTAAAACAGAAATGTAGGGGGGGGGGGGGGTCCTAAGTTTTTAACCTAAAGGATCACCCCGTGAAATACTTCGTAACTTCCTCAAGTCGGGGTGTTACTCATATTATTCAGCGAGCACGAACTATCATCTCCTGCTACCCGATTACAATCTTTAGGTTGTTACTTAAAGCGATCTAGTTGATTCTAGTTCGTTTCCTATGTGTGCACTACACATCCCTTACCTATGGCCCTGGAGACGTTAGGACCTCTATTTGGGATAGTTCTAGACTGAGCCTAGGTTGCAAAAAATTGTAAAGCACTAGGCACAAGAAAAACAATTAGGACATTCAAACAAAAGAAGATATGGGCTCATGTTGACCTCCACACATAAAACAGCAAATACACGCAATTGATTTAGCGGACCTTATTAATCTTAAAGTTCATATAGGCAGGATATCTATGCGAGAAGACAGATATACAGAAGTAGTTTCATTAAGGCGAGTGTTAAGGACCTATTGTTTGCCAACTGATTTTAATTAGTATCATCTGGGCACTTCAGACAGTGATGCATCACAATTACAAATCCAAAATTGTTATTAAGTCCTATAGGCATATTGTCTAAGTGATTGACAGTGGCGATTGTATTCAGAGTCAATTAGTAAAATCTTATAGGCATGACTTCTACGAGCGTGATGATTGTTATCCTATATGCAGGATATCTAAGTTCGAACTTGTTTTGATCTTATAGGCATGTTATCTATTATTGAATTGATTTTAATCTTATATGCATGATATCTAATGTTGAACTAATTTTAATCCTATAGGCATGATATCTAATGTTGAACTGATTTTAACCCTATAGGCATGATTTCTAATGTTGAACTGATTTTCATCCTATAAGTATGATTTCTAGCACTGAATTGATTTTAATCCTATAGGCATGATTTCTAATTAAACAGCATATGGGCAGAAATTTAGACACATTGCCAGAAAACAGGTGAGTCAAATATTGGTCCTATAGGCATGATTGCTAACATACTTTATTGGAAAAATTAATGCATCCTATAGGCAGGATTTCTAACATGCAAACACAATACAGAATTCATACGATTTAGGCAAAAGATGATGTAAAATAGGATTAACAGCATGAATGAAACCCTATAGGCAGGATTTCTACCCGAATTGGCCAAAGAAAATAAAGACCCTTCCCAATTTTACTAGATACCCCGGAATCTGTTTATTACAAAATTATTACAGACCAGATTATTAAATTACATACTAGTAATGAAACAAACTATAAGAAGCCTTTATTAGGCCCAAATACACCTGGGCGGCCCAGGCCTTCAAACCATATCAGCTTCGAGGCTCATTTCACAAGTATATAGAGTCAATGGTGAGTGACTCACCATAGCACATATAGAACCAGGTTTCCAGCGTGTCAAAGTTCCCAAGGGCCTCAGGGACCCAGGGAAATGCTCACACTAGAACTAAATACTCATAAATGATTCAAAGGAGATTAGGAACCAGTCCCCAGTGTGTCAGAGTTCACAGGAGTCTCATATGGACCTTGAGCAATGCTCACACTGAGGTGGTTGAGGATAGAACCTAAAGGACTAAGAGTGGGAGTTTAAAATGTAGTGGCATATATAAAAGGGTAGGGACAGATTTAAAACAGTTTTGATTTATGAGAAGAAGGCCATCACAATAGAGTTTAAGACATAGAACATGTAGGCATAATTGCATTAAGAAAACAAGCAAGGTTTGCAAAGTTGTTCATGCTAAAACATACAGTTTAACTAAGTTGAAATCGGGAAAAAGTCTAGTTAAGCTAGGTGTTCCTGCTAGCAATTAGGACATCCTTATTAAACCATAGAAAACCAAAGAGTCAGAACACTCACATGCATCCAAATGAGTACATGACATATTAGAAAGCAAGTTATCAAAACATATAAATGACAGAACAAGAAGCCTAGTAACAATACAAGTTTCAAAGATTTAAGACTAATTGACTACTTAACCTTCTAACATTATCCTAAAAATACTCAAATTAAGAAAAGGTTCAGAACAACACATAGGAGATAGATTAAGCATATTTTCTCAAGAGGATTCATATTATTCAAAATAACCAATCTCAGACTAACGGTATCAACAATAGGGCTAAATAAAAATCATGTAAATAGGCAAAATCATGCTCATAAAGGGGTTTTAGACATGCTGGATTGTAAACACAGATCAGAAACACATAGAAATGAAATGACAAAGGATAGTCACTCACCAGTTAAGCGAGAAAAACTAGAATAATACCACAAAGTCGAGAGTCAAGAATATTTGGCCTTGACTATTAGCCGACCAAGACCAGTAGTAAACGAGAGAGAGAGCAGAGAGAGTAAAGAACCAGAACCCTAAATATTTTAGAGAAAGTATGTTAATTCGAGTCTGTCCTACGGGGAAAGAGGGAAGGGGTTTAAATAGCCTCAGACGAGGGTACCAAACATGGAAATAATCAATCTATTTATTTAAGGGAAAACTCAAAATTATTAAGCCAAGTCAAGAAGAACGTGTATAACAGAAATCAAACAAGTCTGGGAATCACAAGTTCTCAGGGAATAATTAAGGCAACAGTCATAAATAGATAGGCAGAATCAGTAAGAAAATAAAATAAGAATCGACGCCCTAATTTTAGGGTAAGTAAATTAGTTGGAATAATTGAAGAAACTAACATGCATATAGACGGATATGGGCATATATTGAAGAAAACACGTTTTAAAAAAAATAAAAGATCATTACTGATCTGAGACCTAATTTTAGGGCAAAATAAAACTGGTGAGCAAATTCACAAAAAAACTCGATAGAATGCATATACATTAAAGAAGATACTGTAAAATAGAACCAAAATAGATCTTAAAGAACTGAGTCATGATTTTAGGGCAAATAAATTAGGCAAACACTTTTTAATGAAAAGGAAAATAGTAGAAATAAACATGCAGAAACATAAAGGAGGTTTTAACAAAAAATAAGAACAAACTTTAAACAGATCTAAAAAAGATCTAAACCCTAATTTTAGGATAAATAGAGAATCAAAAGAATCTCAGAGATTCGTACCCTAAGAGGCAACGAATGAACATAGATGAGAAAAAAAGGAAGTTCAGACCAGATTTGGTTCGAAAATGAGGAAATCGGCTTGCCATTTTAGGCAAGCTACTAGGTTATACCATAATTGAACAGCCAATAGCGAGACAAGGTGAATAAGGTAAGAAAATCATCAATCGATCCCATATCTGGTTGGAATCGAAGAAAGATTAAGGGGTATTAAGGTAACGACGCTAGGGTCTACAGGGGAGAGGGATAGAGTATAGAGACGGGGGGGGGGGGGGGGGGGGGGTTT